>JAJMJJ010000210.1:0-29421 GCA_030568955.1 Geotrichum siamense (nom. inval.) | reverse complement strand
GCCCCATCATAATTGAAAAAAAAATTTCAAATGCACAGGGAAAAATGTGACCATGGAAGCCTGTATCAGGCAAACAATAACACAGTCTTCTTTCATATAATGTTTTATGCTTGTGATTATTTTATTTTTACATTAGTATTTATTTAATTGTTATTCATAAGATTTTATATAGGACTTTAATCAGATTTATTATTATTATTATTATTATTCAAATGTTGTTTATTCAAATAATTTTTCCATTTTTAAATTCCAGAGTTCTTAATTAAATAGCAATTACTTTATCCTTCAAAATGTAATGTAGTTTCTGCTGTAAACAAATTTTCTTAAATATATGAAGATATGATATTTCCCAAAAATAAATTGTAGAACTCTTTCAAATCAATCTTAATATGTGAATTAATTCTCAACTGCTCATATAATAATAAATATAAACTCAAGCTTTTCATGAGTTGTTAAACATTTTCAACATTTAAAATATAAATGTTTCATTGCAAGTCTTCATAGCATTAGTATTTAATCTTGTACACTCATGCACAGTTTTTCCCAATCCATGGAAACGTTCTTCACTTACAACCTTTATTTTTTTTTACTTATCTTTGATTTTACATAGATATATTTGCCATTAACCATTTCACCTTTTTAATTCTATTTCCATTATTAGAAGGTATAACAAACAGTAATATAATTTGAACATACGTGTAACATTGAATCAAAATGTGTACTTTCTGATATTGAACAATGATTCTAATTTACGTACACACATCAATTAAAGGTTTCCAATCCTCCATTTTAAACCAAGCTAATACAAAATATTTATTTTCAACAATACCATGGAACCTAGTATATTAACTTTTGGGGTTTATTATTACTTACAAGAAAATAAATGCACAGCTTTCAAGACCCACATATATTTAGAAGACCATATGTAAATATATATATTCATACTGTATTATACATTTGATTACCTATCTGTCACACATTCTTTGGCTCAAGCTTTGAAATTAGTTTAAACAAGTTTCAAAACAATCATTTGCTTCAAGTTATGAATGCAGTAATGTCAAGCTATGATATAGTCGAAAAAAATGAGATAAGGTTTTTTCAGCTTTGTGGCAGAAGAATTAGATTTGCGGAGTAGCTTTGGATCATCGGCATCGTTGATGGACCCAACTGTAGATTCGTCTGTTATGGAAAATTCACTCAGACATGTTTCAAAACTGATGAATGATTCACTGTCAGAACTGTTGCAATCTGATGATGGGGGAGAGTCTAAATTGATAGCAATTCGATGTTGCTGCACAGAAGATTTCTGTTGAATGGGAAAAGATAATTCATTTTTATCTGGAGTTGAACTTTCCTGTTGGGTTTCATCATCAGACAAGGGAGGGGTAGGTAAAAACTTTCTGGCGAAATTACTGGTGTCAATATATTCCCATTGAATGTTAAGATTTTCAAACTCACTCAATGATATGCTATCGTCATCAGAAGACTCGTCCTTGTCTTGGTTGGGTTTGGAGTAATAATCCTGATATAATGTGGATATTTTTAGTATATGTTCAAGTTTGTCATATTTCTCACTCTGTGGACCTTTAATCTCGACTTTACAAAAATCACCAAGAACCTTTTGAGGCAGTATATACTCATTCTGACCTACTCTCCACAACCTTGTCCTTGACAAAATAGGTTGAACAAATTGTCCACATTTCAAATATGTAACTGATTGACCCAAGATCTTGTATATTTGAAATTCTCCTTCACTCAGTAAGGTAAATTTGACACCTTTCGAATGAAAATCTACATGATGAAGTTCTTCTGGTAATTCTATTGAATTTGTCTTATTTTTGATGCTAATTTTAGTTGCTGTTCCTATTGAATTTTCAAATAAAACCATTTTGTCGTCATTCGTTTTTTTAAAAATTTTCGTTACAGGTGAGAGTTGTGATCTCAACGATTTCCTTTTGTTGAGGAAAAAGTTGGAATTCTCGATACTTTTGGTACTCATTGTTTGCGGGTGGTTCTTCGACAATATTATGTATAAACAATAATAACATCAAAAATTAAAAAAAAAAAAAAGACAATGGACATAAAAGTAAAACTGGAATGTGGAATGTATTATTATTTATATCATTTTCCGTATTCCAATTCTGTATATAAAACTATATTTAAACTGTGGAGAAAGAAAGAAAAATAAAAGTGAATTCCAAAGTTGTTACTACTATAACGTTGCTGAGTTTTCCTCTATCTGGTCAACAATCTAGATTGTTAATACAAAGATAAACAATAATGAGATGACTATTTCCAAACACCAATTGTCATTCGATACCTTATACATATGTAAAGACATACGCGTAGTACAAGTCCTTTCTCGTTTCAAAATCCAGATTTTAAGACGGCTGGATAATTGGGACCAATGTCTGAGTTTGAAACTGTAAACTATCAAGACCATCAAACACTGCCAGTATGGACAATAAAAACTTTCATCGTGAAATAACTTTTTGAGTTCTCTGAATTTGCTGGTGTTGATGCCCAATATATTTCTTTTTCCTCTTCTTCTTCACCCATACTACATATTATACATTTCTAAAACCTTAGCAGATAACATACTATGTTACGGTGTTCTCAAATCTTAAAATTGATATCTCCATTAATTTTACCAGAACGTACGCAGGTACCATAGATGAAGCTTGTTGCAATGTATGTAACCCTACAATTATTCGAAACAACGCATTTATTTTTAGGTTGAAATATATTTGGAAAGAATTTACTAAGTTTGTTTTGCACAAAGCATTGTGAGAATATACATTTATTTATTTTTTACCACCAAGTTAGTTTTCAAACCCTTCAATTCAAAACAATCATCTTCTAAAACTCAGTATATTCTCTAATCAAACTCATTGTGTGATACCATTACGACAATGCTAAAATGGTTTGTAGTAGTTTAGAGCACTTTTCTTTATGTTGACTGAACTAATCTTTTGAGCAACTAAAAGCCCAATTATATAAATACTGATTACATCGATACATAGGCTCACATGTATGCACAACCTTTTCTTCAATTCATAATTATTCTGATGTTTTTTCTATAAAGTTACGAAGGTGATGCTCTAGTACTTTTAATGGTTAATTAAATTTTTTCATAGCAGTATCACAATAGGTACTAGTAGGTAAAAAAATTAAAATTAAAAAAATAAGAAAATATATTTTACGAACTCTATAGACCCTAGAGCATGGAACTTACATAGTGAATCCAATTATGATTTCATATAGACACACATAGTAGTCCACTTTAAAGTAACAAAATTAATGCGATTTGCAAGATTCATATTAAACATGTTCAAGCAATGATATTGAGACATTTACCAGCATATCATAGACATACCAGTACATATCTACGGATGTAGGTAGATATATGTATTTTCATTTATTTTTTTTTTTTTTTTTGCAGATAATGAAATGGTTTCTTGACGATTCAGGTCCATGAAGCTGACAGCCATGCGAGTATCGAAGGACAAGAAAATTGAGGGGATAAATAATATTTACCGCATAGTATAGTGGATTTGTTCTGGAATGCCCAACATTTGAGATTCTGCGTCGTGCCAACTTATAGACCTGCTGGAATGACCAAAAAAAGTACGTAATAGGAGTACTAAAATCAGATACACGGTAGATAACAAAATTGTGCTGTCTATTTGCCAGTACACACACATATATATTCCTACAGGCATGTGTGCTATGGTGAATGTACTTATCTACATAGATACGTAGGTGCCTAGATGAGTAAGTAACTTAGTAAGATATGTACATTGTGTGCAAATTATATGGAGGACGCGAAAAAGTTCCTGATAGCAAAATTGTGTTACAAAAGTGTCTCCCAGTAGGGACCATTCCGAAAGCGGCAAAAATTATGTTTCTTTTTTGCCAAAGCTTGGTCCGTTTTCCTATTGTGCCATTTCAACTCCGCAAATTATCGTCTTTTACCGTTACCTATTGCTCTTTTATTTCCCTTTTTCCTCCCCCTCTCCTTTTTGCCACATCCCTTAATTGTGTGACGTTTTTGATTTTCAGTATCACCAACTTGCTTTGTCTCCCAACTGTAGCCTGTAGAAATGTCGTTGTTAGGTGCCATTGAAGATGAACGGAAATTGGTTGTGCAACTCTTAGATAACGATTCTAAGAAAAAGCAGCATAACGAGGATCCTACTCTTGAGCAGCAATACGGTACCGGTAGAACACCTTCGTTGGTTGTGAGCGACGCTTCTCACCAATTCGATTCTAACTATCCTCATCGACATTCTACTTCAATGCTTTTAGATGTCCCTCAAAGACCATCTAACAATAGAACAACTTCAAGCTCAAATATTTCATCCAAAAGTCTTTTTGATAACTCGCTTACTCCTCAACGCTCAGCTCCTTCAGTTAGCACTTGGAATCAGGAGTTTCATGACCCTTTTGCTGAGAGTGGAAGCTATTACTATAAGAGTTCTACTCTTAAAAATACATTGCCACCGAAAGTTAGAGAATCCAGTCGAACACGAGAGGAGAAGAAGACAGGTTTTTTTAGTAGCATTTTCCGTCCTGAACGAAACTCAAAGAGCAATAATTCTCCCAGTTATAGATCAAACTCAGACTCTGGTATTGACAAAGAGAAGCTTTTGTTAAGCAGTAACGTTCATAATTTGGGTCTTACCTCTTCGAATCCTTCTACTTCACAACCCAGAGGACATGGTCGATCCCAATCCTACTCCAGTCTTCTTGACCCTGAGTCCCCTAAATTATCTCCTGAGAACTCACGCAATCCGTCACTAAGCGAAAACTTTCAAGAATCATATAGATTACTTTCCGATTCTCAATTGAAAAAAGCCTACAAAGATATTGGAGATGAAAGTACCCGTTGTCTTGAGGATGAAAGTGGTTCAAGTACAGAAGATGAATATTCTGAATCTGAAGAAGAATCCGACCCTGAAATTGACTCTGAGAAAGTTTCTCAAGCTCAAAAGACAACTAAACCGCAATCAGTTGATACTGTTCTAAATCCCCCTGAGATTACTACTACTCCAGCTCCTGAATCTGAGAGTTCACCACATGTTGTAAAATCTTTACTAGATGTTGAAGTTCCAGGTGCTGTCCCACCACCATCAATGGCCGAATATGCTGCCTACAAAAGAAGAATTATTCACCCTAATACTGCATTCACAAATAATATTCCTGAAGATGCACCATACACATCAACAACTGAAGAATATATGGATGCCAAACGGGCGGCCGAACTTCCCTTTGAAATCAGTACAGTACATTCAAATTTGAGTACCAAGAGAATGATCAGAACCATGTCTAGAGGTGAAAATATGCTATCTTTGACTGATCCTAATGCTAAGAGACCTAAAACATTTGTTCTTGGTACCGATCAGTCTCCTGAATCTGCTCTTGCATTGGAATGGACTATTGGTACTGTTTTACGAGATTCAAATGTTTTGTATGTAGTTAGTGCTAATGAAGATGAAATTGCTACTGGCTCTAATTCAAACATTACTCCTGCGCAACAGGAAGAAATGAGAATGGCTACTATGACGGAACTAACTAACTTGATTTCGAAACTTCTTAAGCGCACACGTCTTCAAGTTCATGTTATCATTGAAGTTATTCATTGCAAGTCACCCAGACATTTATTGACTGCGGTTATTGATTATGTCAACCCTACTATGGTTATCCTCGGTTCTAGAGGACGAAATGCGATTAAAGGTGTTTTACTTGGTTCATTCTCAAACTACATTGTCGAAAGAAGTAGTGTACCAGTAATGGTTGCGAGAAGAAAGTTGCATAAGACTAAGAATAAGGACTTGAATGTTAGATTAGCTAACAATCTTAGAGCCCACGGAAATGGTTTAGAACGTGCTATTGTTGATTAAAGAAAGTATTCTGATATTTTTCTTTTTATTTTGTCATTATGTTTTCGATCCTTGCTGTTAGTTGAAACTTTATATGTGCTGTTGAAGCTATTTTTTTCTGTATGATTTGACGAATAAAAAAAAAAAAATGATGGATTTTTATTTTGTAGGATGGAATTAGCTACTAATTCTAATTTAGCATAATCAAATAATTAAATAGATAGAATGGTAATACTGAGATAAAACAACAATTCTGTTGATATGTATTTGAACACTGTAAAACAAATGTCTATTGTAGGATTGATGCGATGCTGTTAGATCTTGTCAATTGTGAAATTTTCAGCTAGTAGGTTTAAAGCTATACTTTTATGAAGTGTCAAAATAAAATCTTATAGATATTACATAGAAATTTTATTTTAAATATTAAGAAAGCAAAACATCCAAGTCTTTCAAGAAATAAACATTATATTTGTTTATAAACAATTCAAGCCCATAATATTTTATAATTCTACACGCATAGTACAGATTTTATGAATTATATTCTATGAAAAAGATATACAAAGAGTGTACTTTTCTACATCCAAATATAGCAAGTTCGTTCCCAAGAATAATAATAATTAAAAAAAAAAAAAATAAAAAAAAAAAAATAAATAATATGAACGAGATTCAACATTTTTAAAACAGTTAGATGATTTGACCTTTGATATCAATTTTTGCAAATGCACCTCTTCTCAGTTGTTCAATTATTGGATATGAGTCTTTTGTTTGAAGAAGAATCTTTACATTTGAATCGTCACTATTCAATCCCGTTAAAAATTGATCAATTCCAGCACCTTGAATGAACTCCAAGAATTCATTACGATCATAAAATCCAAGCTCTTCTGTTAAATAAGTTGCCTCAACCGTTGGTCGCATACCTCTACAAATAGATGATAAATAGGCAAGTCTCAACCTCTGCACAAAGGAATCCATGACGTAGCCCCCCATGTTCGGCGCATCTACATATAACTTGAACAATAAATGGTAATTATCACATGCAATAGCTGAATCGACTTTAAGAGCATGAACAACTGCAGGATCAATTATTTTCCCTTCTGAACGAGCAACCTCCACGGTATAATAAATATCACTCATGTCACTATAATTCCTTGTATGAAGAAGATAAAGGATTCGGTAGGCTAAAAATTCTTCATTACAACCTTTGATTCCCTTCTCGTAAAGAACTTTAAGTTGTGATTGACATTGGTTATATTCTCCTAAATCACCCTTTTCTAAGGCAATCCGGGCGTGGATTTCATAAACAAGTACTGTGAACTCGTTTTGAATATGTTGAACTGTCAGATCTTGTCTCATAGACTTGAATTGATCACAAATGTAAGAGTAGTTTTGATTTTCTTTCCATTTCTTTTTGAGAAGTTCTAATGTTTGTTTCAGTACATGGAGAGGTCTAACTGTCGCTGGGTCCGGAGCAGAGGTGAGACGAAGATACCGCTTTTCTAATTGGGCTGAATATCCTACGATGGGTTGGTCCGGGTCTCTGGGTAAATGATTACGAACATCATTGCTGATGGCTTTTTTATCAGTACGCTCAAACCTTTTTAATCGTTGATCTCGTTTTTCCTGCTTCTCTTTCAATGTGAAACTATTATTATTTGTTCTTTGATTTCACGTTAGATTTGAATTTCAGTTTAAATATTCATAGTGACAAAAAATGAGGAAGTAACATACTTTGGTTTATTAGGTGTTGCAGCTTTTGACTTTTTAGACTTGTTGTTATTAGAGTTAGCGGGGTTAAATGAAGAAGAACTACTGTAAGGAAATTGATGAAATATGGGCAAAGAAGCCTTAGTCCAATCTGTAGTGTTAATAGTGCCTAATTTAAAACTAGTAGTAATCAATGATTTCAATTGTTCTTCCATTACCGAAGAATCTTTGGGCTCAACTTTATCAAAACAGTTCGCGACAAACTTCTTGAGTGAATCAGGCCATGCTGTCGGAGAATTTGACTGTTCTGTAGGTTGCTCATTAATAGGGGAAGTCTCAGGTTTAGCTAACGTAGTTTTGGCCTGTACTGGAGTATAGGCAGCTGTAATAACCATATTAGTACCATTAACGTGTCACTAGAAATTATCATACTTACTATCACTTCGGCGCCAAGGTGGAACAGACATGTTAACGTAATGAAATATCTAGAAATATATAAAAACAAATTAGTTAATCGGATAGTCCAATAATCTCACCTATAGAAAAAAAAAAAAAATTCTACAACAAGGTCTTTATAAGGGGAAAGATATTAAATTTTCAATGACTTGGTGGAAACATAACTTATAAGAATTACCACTAAAATTTTCATTTTAGTCAGGGAAAGGGTTAAACATACAGTTTTAAACCATTTTTTTAAAACTATGATACCAAGGGTTTTAAGCTTGCAGACTTCTTCAAAATAAACGATAATATTGAATCTTTCGCTTAGAGTGGTTATATTACTTTGATTTATTTATGTTGTTAACTGTCCAATGCAACCCAATGCAGATATATTTCCGTTTTATTAGAGTAATACGCTGATCTGATCTGAGCAATTTGCTAGCAAATTTATATGGTGTTCCAATAAATTTGCTAGATATAACGGGATAACCCTACATTCTAAGAAGTATATTTGAAGGAGTAAATTTCTATACTTCAATGGCTATTCCTTTTGTGACTGTTCATTTAGGAGCCGGTAGCCATGCTAAATCAACCGAGAAACTACTCACAAAGTTATCCAAAAAGTGTTGCTCTATGGGTATGAATCTCTTGAGCAATGGAATTACAAGTACGGAAGTAGCCATAGAGGTTTGTAAATTGTTGGAGAATTCAAAACTTACAAACACAGGATATGGCGCACAGTTGAATTTTGAAATGAAAGTAGAGTTAGATTCATCTATTATGGAATCATCTAAATGCATGGGCGCTTCTGTAGGTGCTGTACAAAACGTCAGTAACCCTATAGAAATTGCAGGATCACTTTTGAATGAGTTGAAATCCAACAATACAGATCCAATTGGGAGGGTTAATCCTGTGATGCTTGTTGGTGAAGGAGCACAAAAGTACGCTGAATCTCGGAATTTCCCTATTGCAGAAACAGAAGATTTAATAACTAAAGAATCACTTTCATACGCCTTGAACTGGAAGAAACACTATTTTGAGTTGAAAAATAAGAAATCTACGAATCCCCCTGTCCAACAGGAGTATATTCAAGATACAGTAGGTGTCATATGTGGAGATCAATTTGGAGTGGTTACAGTTGCATCAAGTTCTGGTGGTACTACACTGAAATTTCCTGGTAGAATTGGTCCTGCTGCGTTACTTGGGACAGGCATAAATATCGTGAAAAGCAACGAAGATATATTTGCCATATGTTTGTCAGGGACTGGTGAAGATATAATTCAAGCTCAACTTGGTCATACACTTTGCACTAAGATTTTTTCTAATGATGATAACCTCAACGAATATATTAACAATTTATCCAATAATACACTATTTCAGCGACCGCCTTTATACTTTGGAGCATTGGGAATAAATATCACACATAATTCTGGTATTCATCTATGCTATGTACATACAACTGAAGCTTTTGTTGTTGGCTATAAAGTTGGGAACAAGCCTTGCTCAGTTGAAATATCTCGTGGACCAGTGGGGAGTATGAAGACCGGTGGACGATTGTTTCGTTGAAGTTTCCCGTTTTGCATTAATCTTTTGCAATGGGTAAGGGTTTTGATAAATGTTTGATTGTGTTTTAACTTTTTTTTATGATTTTCTTGAAATTGGGATATATCCCTTCTCTAAAAAAATTTTGGAGATGGATCACGAACTTGATGTCTTTTTTTGTTCTTTTCATTATAATTACATATACCATATTTATCTGTTAGTCGTGAGAGACATAGCATAAATTGTCTTTGTCCTCGTCTTTAATTTGGCATTTGTGTGGTGACTAACTATAAATCGACCGTGTGGATTCAAATTTATTCACTTCATTCAAAGTACTTGACCTCGGCAGTTTTATTGAATAGAATTTGAGAAACAATGACGACTATATTTGATTTTGAACTTGACGAGGAAGTTGATTCTCTTAATCAAAAAATGGAAGAAGTTCAAATAACCTTTCCAGAAACTCTTGAAGCAGCACAGACTGAAGATTATTTTAATACTGATGATGAGAACTACGATGAATTAGGAGAAATGGAAAATGTTCGAAGCTCACCAATTTTTATCAATTCTTTTAATAAGTCTTCCCTTGCGTCAGCATTTCAACCTGGCTCTGCCGGGTCATTCTCTGGCAGATTAGGAAAATCTTTCGAAGTTGGCATCGACAAGCCTTTTATGTCTAGCTTTGTTGAAGAAGCTAACATGCCAAATGCGACAAGAAAAACCCCGAATGATTTTGAACAACTTAAAGTACTTGGCACTGGCACATATGGAAAGGTTTTACTTGTTAGAGATAAAATTACTCGGCAACTTTATGCTCAAAAACAACTGAAGAAAGCTTCTATGATAGTAGAAGAAAAGAAAGTGGTACAAACCAAAACTGAAAAAGAGATTTTAGAATCTGTTAGACACCCGTTCATTGTTAAGTTGTTCTATGCCATGCAAGATCACCATAAACTTTATTTGATATTGGAGTATGCTCAAGGTGGTGAGCTCTTCCACCATCTTAGCTCAAAGGCTATGCTGACAGATGATAGCGTATCTTTTTATTGCGCTGAAATTATTCTTGCGTTAACCCATTTACATGTAAATGTTGGTGTGGTTTATCGTGATTTAAAACCTGAAAACTGTCTATTAGATGCCGATGGACATCTTGTTCTTACGGATTTTGGTTTAAGCAAGGTGGCTACAGATGATGCTGGACGTTGCAAGACATTTTTAGGTACTCTAGAGTATATGGCCCCTGAAATTCTATTGGGAAAAGATTATGATTACGCAGTTGATTGGTGGTCATTAGGAACTGTCTGCTATGACTTACTCACCGGAAAACCACCATACCCTGGTAACAGTTCTAAAATGATTATGAACAAAATCAAAAAGTCTAAACGCCCTGACTTTCCATTCTTCCTTTCCGCCGACTCTAAGGACTTTATGACCAAACTACTTCGCAAAGATCCCACAAAACGTCTTGGTTCCAAAGACATTGACTCCATAAAATCTCATAGATTCTTCAGAAAGATCAATTGGAAAAAACTAGAAGCCCGCGATCCTGAAATCATCCCACCTATCCAACCATTTATCACTGACCCTGAATTAGCAGAAAATTTTTCAAAATCCTTTACCGACATGGATCTTTCTCCAGTTCCTGAAGGTATGCTAAATACCACTGCCATTACAATTCCTGATAATGGAAAAGATCAAGTTGATCATTTCAAAGGATTCTCCTTCACTGCGAGTCAAAGTTTTATTGATGCTGCTCTTCGATAGATTGTGTTAAACAATTTATTTTATTGCATTCATAGATTTATTTTTATATATATATATTTTTTCCCAATTGTTATTACTTTTATATTATTTTTGGGTTATAATTTATAAATTAATAGATTTCTTCTTTGCATATTTAAATTTATATGTGTACTTATGTACACTTGGAATTATTTTGTGTGGTAATCACGAAAATATTGATATAAGTTTAAAAATATTTGTTGATAAGTATCTACATTTTGCCTTATTCTAACTTTATTCATATACTTGTAATTATACATACTAGTATATCTTTTTGCTAGGAGGTCAAAAGGTTTTGTGAAAATTCTACTTTCCTTTAATCTACATAAGTAGGTACCTAGGAAAGTACATATTTTAATACACTATTATTCTAGGGTACTGCTGGTAGTTAATAATAATAATGTAGAAAAGATCACATTTATACGTAACTAATAACTAACAATAGAGATTGAGTAAAATTTTGTTATATCCATCTTTTCTTAATAAATTAATCTTTCCATAGACAGGGAAGACACTATCAGTAGTTTGTTTTTTGTCAGTATGAATGTCACTGTGTTACACAGATAAGGTAATTGCTTGTTGGAACAATTCAGCAATGATTGTAGTGCCAAATAGTCTTTTGGAACCAGCTTAAAATATCAAAAGAAATTTGTATCCAGTGGTCATTCAAGTTAGAACTTCTAAAGAACCACTATAATTATAATTATCTTCAACTAGATCTATGGTATCTTTATCACATCTAAGGTATAATAATTTTATAATCTTAGTAGAGCCAATTTGTAATTTTAACTGCAAAGGCTTGGTTTATTAACGTGCAAATATTTTGCTGAATATAGGTGTTGGTCTTGCAATATGCGTAATTTCAAATTTTATAAAGTTCTCATAATCGTCAAACTCAGATAGGAGAAGAAAATAAAGTAATTCATGAAGTTATAGTATTGAGGTTAGCTTAATCAATAAAATGTGTTGTCAATATTATGTCCCTTCTTTTTGAATGACATTCGCTTCTATTGTTGCTACACAGATAGTAGTGATCACCAAATCAAACTTTCCTTTCATAAAGTAAATTTAGAACTTAAAACATAAGTCCCACACTGTAAATTGGCTATTATTAGCGGGTTGCTAAAGATGGCTCAATAGTTTATGCTACATCACAACCTGGGTATTTATTTTGATGTAACTTTTGTACTTGGTTAAACAGATAATAGAATACCCTGTCAAAGATTTTCTATGGCACTTGTTTTGGTAGTTCAGCTATAGCTTTTCTTTTATATTGCAGGTTGTGGCCATAGTTCCCACAACTGCCATTTTTTTTATTTTTTATAATTTTCCTCAACACAACCTCCTCTTAATTTTTTCTGCTATACACAACTTTCAGGGACCGGTGATAATTTTTATTTATTTATTTTATCCATTTATTTATTATTTTTTCACATTGTTATTTTCACAACACCTACAGCAGAACAAAATGAGTCTGCGGAATGGTAGCGCCAGAGACTTTGAGGTTTGTTTTATAGGTTTTTGTTTAATCTTTTTGGATGGATTTGTTGACTAACTGGTGGTTATTTTTTTTACTTATTTTGTGTGTATATAGTCTTCTGACGATTCGGACGCTCCGTTTACTCTTCCTCCAATGCTATCGCCAACTTTACCGCCTTGGTGTAACGAGGATCTGATCCCTGATGTAATACTATCACCCCAGTCACTGCCACAAAAACAATCGCGACAAAAACAAACTTCAACAATCTCAATTCCCACACCAAATAAAGTAACCAAGAAAATTGATATTTCTTCTTCGACTAAGAAGAAAACTATGATAGTTACATTGAAAATCGGTAACATTGAGAAATTTCGACGAGTTATAAACAAAGGCTCGAAACCTAAAAAGAAGCGCGTTAGTAGAAGTTATTCAAGCTCGGAGGAGTCAGATACAAATTCAGTCGTGACAAACCATTCATCATCTACAACCAGTACAAACCGTAACAGCAATAATAATAGTCAGTCTTCCCTTCATACACCAGTTAGAAAACCACCTACTCTACCGCAGAAACCGGTCAAGAGTTCTCATACCAAAACTGTTGCCGCGTCTATTCCAACCCCGCATTCTTCGTCAAAACCGAAACAAAGTCCTTCCATCAACGCATCGAATAAAATATCATCTTCAAACAAAATTAATCAAGAACAAAGACAAAGTGATCATGAATTATTGCTTAAGAAATCTAGGCGATGGTCCTATTTGGCAAGAACCCAAAAACATAAATCTGATGAATATAATCGGAAAGATCCGTTACTTGCATGTGTAACAGCTATGGATGCACTTTTGTCATATATTGTCGCTTTTGATTATGAGGATAGAGCTCAGCATGCGATACAGGTTCCAAAACATTTGAGATCTTGGGTGACTCTAATCCCTTATATGGATTGGCTAATTAACATTATGAGATCAAACAATTGTTATGAACTTATTGGCCTATGTTATCAAATTCGTGCCATGATTCATCTCCGAATGTACACAATTTACCAAGAACAAATTACAAAATTTAATGTTGCAGACTCCCATAAGTCCTTAGAAGAAATCACCATCAGTATGACTAAAGCACAAGAATCGGCAGTGAATGATTTTAGAAAAGGATTTAAAGAACTAGGACTTGAAACACTTGAAAGAAAATTTCCTAGAACATGGAGAAATAGAACCAAAATGGTACAGCCTATAAGCAAGCATGAAGGAGGGTATCGACCGTTGGAAGATCCTTATTACTTGCCACTTCACATGTTTAGTTCTCTCCAAGAAGCTTCTGCTTTAGGATATGCATTAACTAAAGAATGGTCCAGCCAAAATAAGGTGGACTGTGACTGGGTATTGGCTAAAGGTCTAAAGGGATAAAAACTTAAGATTGTTTTTTCTCTCTTGTTACATTAATTCATCTTGTGAAAATTAACATATATTTTGGGACTGTGGAGATTATTAACAAACTTGAATAACATCTTTAATGACTTATTGGTAAACAATGGAACGTGAAAAAGTGATTAATTGATATAGTCTGATTAACTTCTTACTACAGACTTCGGGCGATATGTATGCTAAAAAGTACTTCTGAAGATATCAGTATCACAGTTCACATAGTACTTACATATGTAGTTAACTAGGTAGGTACGCTACAAGGTTGTTAATTATTATACCTGGATTAAATTATAGAAACCACACACGAATATACGAAGAGACAAATTTTATTTAACTTTTATAACAAAACTAATGAACCTATTTTTTTTTTTTTTCTCCATCTTTATAATTAGGCAATGAGAATGAAATAGACTAATTGATAATATTTCATCTTAAACACCATGTGAAAGTAATATTGGCAAGAAATTTTTATATTATTTGGGAACAATGAAATTATATGAAAGTCAATTGTTTTGTATTAGCTGCCCATTGTAGAATAAATATAGTATGATTAATGATATAACATGTACTACCACAATATATTTTATTTCCCTGTTGTTTGTATTTATCGAACAAAAAAGGCATAAACCTAAACAAATTAAAAGTAAGTTCTTAAATAAACTAAACATCTACACCTGCTTGAATATCAAGCGTAGTTTTAACAACACTAATAGTTGCCGAAGTGTGCAATTTTTCATTTCCACCAGCAGCCAATCTGTATTCCACTTCCGCTAAATTTTCGAGCAAATAAACCTTTGCCTTTGAACCCAATTCATAATTTTCAAATAGATCAGTGATTTCAGAAAGAATATCGACTAAAGCTAAACCTTTTAGAGATTTTAAGGCAGAGACAGATTTGAGAGCGGTGGTCCAATCATCTTTGAGCATGTAGTCAAGAATTAGTTGTATGTCTTTGGGTTGAGGGCTTCCGACACAGTCGTAAATCATTTCGGAAGTGATGGTTTGGGATGGTTCGCCAGAGAGAGCGGCTTTGCAAGGTTGAAGAACGTTGAGAGCTTTGCGCATGTCGCCCTTGCTTTGTTTTAATAGGGCCTGGAGAGCGTCGGGCTCTATGTCGATATGTTCTTGGTCAATAACGAATTGTAGGCGTTGAGATATGGCTTGTTCAGAAAGAGGACTAAACCTGAATTTAGTGCATCTTGACAGAAGTGCAGGATTGATTTTATGAGCATAGTTTGCAATGATACAAAACCTCGTATGGGTCGTATATTTTTCAATAATCCTTCTCAATGCATTTTGAGAAGTATTGGTCATAGCATCAGCTTCATCCAAAATCACCAACTTAAAATAATCATCCCCCGCTTTGGCCCCCGCATTCGATCCAACAAACATCTGCTTAGTACTAGCAAACGTCTTAATCTGATGCCTAACCACGTCAATACCTCTATCATCCGACGCGTTCAATTCCAACACCATATTCCTCATCCCTTTCTCCCCACCGCCATAAATCTCTCTCGCCAGTGCCAATATCGTTGTAGTCTTACCTGTCCCTGGTGGTCCATAAAATAACATATGAGGAACCCTCTTATTACGCACAAACTGCCGAATCGTAGAAATCACATTCTCATGCCCACTAACCTCATTCAAACTATGCGGTCGATACTTTTCAACCCATGGAAGTAAATCATTGTCCTTACTATCCATTGTATTATTACTGCTACTAACAGTTTTGCCCTTGTTATTGCTTGACATTTTCAACAAATTTGTGCCCAGCGTGTTTTGGATAGATATTTCTAGTTTTTTTGTTATTCAGGGAAACAAAAAAAAAAAAAAAAATTAGTTCACAACAATAAACGTTTCGCGTTTGTCACGTGATTATAATTTTATTTCGCGTATATGTAGTATAATACTATTCTATTGGTTATCACGTCAACTCTGTCATTCTTTACACTTTTGCTTGACGCGAGTCTTCATATGTTGAAACTCATAATGTGACAGGAATTCACTATGAAATATCAATTCAAAAAAGATCGAAAAAATAATATAGACCTGAATTATAGATTGTAAGTTAACTGTAAAGAAAAAATTGTATCTATTTTTCATCATATTCTATACAAGTGATGGTTAATTCTATGACGATGTATATACATAGGTATGTGTTATTTTTCTGTTATTTAATCTTCTTTTACATGTGGACATGCATCTTCCTTTGCTTTCAGTTTATGACGTTTTGATGTGCTAAAATGGTTAAAATATCGATAAATCCAGTTATTTATTTTCTTTCTCAACAATTGATCTATCAAACTCTTCATCAATAGATTTGGGATCAGCAAGAACGGTTACAAGAACTTTCTTGACTTTGTCAGATTTGTAGAGCTCTTGTTCAATAAGAGAAATAGTAGAAATAAGTTGCGCTGATCCTAATTTGACATTGTTAAGTTTAAGTTGAACTCTAGATACAACGTTGGGTCCAGAGGGCATAACGGTTAGTTCGTTTAAAACTATATCATTAGCCATTATAGTACCATGAGATTGAATAATTTGCTGTTTTAAAACGCGATTGATATCTGATAACTGAGATTCAACAATGTCTTTGTCAACATCTTTGATATTATCAGCAAGTTCTAAAACGGCCAGCTTTCCATTTGTCAATCCAGCATGAATAATGACTGATGAGACCATTAGACCACCGAAGGCATCTAGCCATGAAAGGCCTAAGAAATAGCTTCCTCCAATTGTGAACAATGCGACGATTGATGTTAATGAATCAACTCTGTGATGCCATGCGTTGGCTACAAGGACGATTGATCCGGTATTATTAGCAACTTTCATTGTAGCTCTAAATAACCATTCTTTCACACCAATCGAAGCCAAAGCAATCCACATTGCATTAATATCGACACTAGCAGTAGTTCCAAACAAATCAGATCCATGACTATGACCATGGCCAAACAGCCCTGTTAAAACATGTACCCAATGAGCTTCACCCCATATTTGTTGCACAAGTGATATAAGACCAGACCAACCAACTGATATACCAGCCAGCAGTAACAAAGCAGACACACCCAATGATCCTAAAGTCTCGATCTTACCATACCCATTCGGAAACAATTTCGAAGCTTTCGAACCCGCAACCGACACCGTCGCCAACGTCAAAAAATCCGACACCAAATCCGATAACGCATGTATAGCATCTGCCAACAATGCTTGTGAATAAAACATTATTCCGCCGACACCTTTCCCGATCGCCATACCTAAATTTGCCATCAGACCTACCCAAGTAATTCGAATGGCCGGATTTTTTAATCCGCCTTTTTCACTTATGAAGACTGTGTCGGCAGACGAATGATGGTGTGTATGCCCTAATAAGGAGTGACTGTGTGTATGACTGTTGTTGTTGCTATTAGTGGTTGAATGTGTATGAGTATGTTCATCTGGATTGTTTCTGAGTGTTCGATATGTAGTGAATGTTTGATTAAATAGCCGTTGAGAGGTAGTAGTAGTAGTACTATTGGGAGTCAAATATAGACTTACTGACAAGATAGAAGTATAACGAGGAAACCTCGATTTCCCAAGTCTTGGGAAATAGCGATGAGTAAGAAGCATAATATGAGCAATCAACAGTATCTAGAAGAAGAAAAGATTCTATGAGAAGGGGAAGAGAGAAAGAAAGAAAAATCAAATCTATGAAAAATAAAATAAAAATAAGGTCTGGAATCTTTCATATTTTTAGTTGACTCAAAAATTACGAAAAGTCCAAAAAAATAAAAAAATTTCAAAATTCTCAAGTTTTATCTCGTTTATAAAATACATCACACTCTACCATTCTGTGCTTTACTGGTATCTTGGTGATAGATCACCATTTTAATCTCTGCTCTTTTTTTTTTTTTTTTTTTTTTTCACATTCCTCCCAATTCAGTAACAACTTCCAGCGAAACAATACATAAAACTACAAATTACAGCAACACCGTTTACACACTTCTTCATACATATCTATACCCTCCATACTATGTACATACATATCATTAATGTGAATAACAGTGCATGCATAGCAACTTATATGTGGCGCCTACTACTATGCTGGTTCCGCCACATTTTACAAATTATTTCTCTATGGAAGAGACCAACCGGAAATTTTCGGCCTTGCGAGATCTATAACGAAATTTCATGGAAAAATTAGAACAAAAGAAAAAGAAAATAGCACTTAAAATTATAAATTTAAGTTTTAAGTTCTATGTCTTTTTTTTGGTCTTATTACTTTTGTATTATTTGTGATTCATAATATATTTTCACCCTGTCTATACATATCTAATACCTACCTAGATATGTACATATGTATATGCATGTATGTAAATATAAAATAAAAACAACTAGACGTATCCCAAGCCCATGTTTATGATACCGTTGTTTTACATTAACTAGTCCTTCCTCAGCTACTAGTTTCGTACCTATCCAGTGAAAAATATATTCACAAGTAATTCTTTCGGACATATCAAATCTTGAAACAAATATCCATGATGTCATACATAGTAGATACATATTTACTATATGAAAGATTTAATCATAATTCGTATATAAAAAGTTAACTTAACAATAATATTTTAAACTCATACTTACCGTACACATGCACATACGTAAGTTAGCACAGAAGAGGCGAGAGTAAGACTTTAATAGTTGTCTCTTCTACTACCATACGAGTTGTCATTGTCACGCCCACCATAAGAGTTGTCATTGTCATTTCTAGAACCGTAAGAGCTAGTAGTATTACTGGAACCATAAGAGTTATCATTATCATTTCTGGATCCGTAAGAGCTAGTTTTGTTATAACCGTAGGAGTCATCATCATCGTTTCTAGAACCGTAAGAGCTAGTTTTGTTAGAACCGTAGGAGTCATCATCATCGTTTCTAGAACCGTAGGAACTGGTAGCATTACTGGAACCATAAGAACTGGTTTTGTTAGAACCATAAGAGTTGTCATCGTCATTTCTAGAACCGTAAGAGCTAGTAGTATTACTGGAACCATAAGAGTTATCGTTGTCATCTCTGGATCCGTAAGGACTAGTGGTATTACTTGAACCATAGGAACTAGTTTTGTTGGAACCATAAGAATTATCATCATCATTCTTGGAGCCGTAAGAGCTGGTAGTGTTACCGGAACCATAAGAGTTATTATCGTCTCTGTTAGATCTATATGATGAATTATTGTCATCTCTTCTGGAACCATAAGAATTGTCGTTATCACGTCTCTCACCGTAAGAGGTGTTGTCGTCACGTTTGTCGTCGTCGTCTTTCTTACCGAATCCAAAAACCATTGTTAAAAATTTAAAGATACTATTTGAATGTTAAAGGAAAAATTGAATAATAAAGTAAATAAGTGGGGTTCACAAAGAAAAAAAAAATCATATCTAGGGGGACAATTGACACATATTTATATTCTACAAGAATAGGTAGTAAGCAAGTTACATAACTTGTTGATTTGAATCCATTTATGGTTTCGGTCTTCATACGGAGAGAGGGGAGATTATTTCTAATAAAATAAAAATAATTCATCCAGGGTGTTACGAATTAAGGTGAAACTTTGTGCATCCCCTAAAATATTTCATACAAAGTTAGACGCCTTGAAAAGTTTGTTCTACTCCATTTGCACATGAGGATACTGGCACTGAAATGTCTAAACTGTTAGACTAAAGTATTCAATAGTTATGAACATTGCATTAAGAAAGAAAAAGGACAACAAGAATTGTTTGGATATTCACGAACGAGTCGTAGTCAAATATATTTCTATGGAACCTGAGGATAAATTTCATCACTATTGTATTTTTACTTACAAGGATAGAATATATATTATGTATACTATTTATGATGCATGTGAATGGGCGTATCTGCGAATAGTAATATTGCTATAAATGTGAAATTTAATATACCTCTATGTAAATGTATGTATGATTTTAATTGTGTATAATACAGGTCTGGATAGATCAAAAAATAACCTCAAGATATTTTGACGCCTTCATACTACTATTGAAATGACTAAACATTGTGTACTAAGCTGAAGAGAATTGAAGGAATACTCCATGAAATATATAGACATGGGTCTACTACAGGTATGTACATGATTCATAGGTACCTACAAACTTTTGAAGGTATGTACCTACCTGAATCAATTGAAATATATACATTGTATATGCAGAATTGGATATTTTAGACACTGAGAGAGTGACAAAAATTCAATTGTACAATCCATAATAACATCATAGATTGAGCTAGACTGAATAGAACCCAAACCGCTGGTTATGAACCAGGCGATATAAATAATCTTGTTGTGCACAAAACTGAATTTTAAGAAGAAAAAAAAAAACATGTTGAGACGCTTTGTTTTTTGTTATTATTATTTATTGTTTGGTTTGGATTAACAAACTCAGTCTCCATGTAGTTTAGTCGTCAAACAGTCAGTAGTTTCAAATTTTACATGAAGAACCACACAGTATTTAGGTGATGTAGTATTAAATTCAGGTTTACGTACATTCATGTGTATATTTATTTGGTTACATATATGAATGTACTATTAATTGAGTCAATTATATCATATATCCCTTACATACAAGTGGGATCATACCTTTGGGAGTAGCAACATTAAAGTCCCTCACCATTCTATCCATAAGACTCAATACAATAATTGGGAGCCTGTACATATATGTACAAATCACACAGTTCCATTCATTTCCCAATCAACTTTTCTGCACGTGTTGTTAACTCAATTATATATTGGCATTTGAAATGTTACATTTTTTTCATATTTCAAATTCAAATGTTTCAAACCTTCTTCTTTATGCATTTGGATTCATTTCAGAAGCCTTTGAATGTGATATTCATAATACGTGCAGATTGTGACTTGATTTTTTACGTTCAAATGCTTACGTAAACAATGGAACTTAGAACTACTCACACACAGTCTCAAATGATATCAATTCTTTGTTATAACTATTAAAAATGTGTAAATTTTATTGATCGCTTTACTGGAAATCAACGATATTCACATACATATGTACCTATCTATGTATCTAAATATGTACACTTGAATACAAGATAAATTCAAAGCATGTGTGCATTCAATGTTGATACCTATGTACATTCATATATGTATTTATTCCACCAGGATCATTGATAGAACGCCCGCGATCGCAAACAAACCACATTCCGGATGCATAGAATAAACGCCTAGCTAAATTAAATTTTAAGCAAAATTACGTACCTCATATGAAACCATTAAACATTGTGTACTATTGTGTTTTGGCTTTTCTCTTCCATTACGACTACTAGTAGTACTATATCTCTAGATCTATAACATCATTGAATTGCATTTACTAATTGTATAATTTTTGTAATACTGTAAAAGAAAACGTGCACTTCATTTTTTTCAAGGCACACACCAACGCCTGTTTTATATATGTAATGTAGTCTTACAACAGCATCGGTATCCCTTTGAAATTGTACTTAATTTTGGAAGTTCTTACTACATGACAAAATTAAAAAAGTTTTTTTTTGCCGAGTCTCCAGTTATAAATTTAAACAAATGGATAGCGTTGTGCTTTGTGGATTAGTTGAATATTAGGATACAACTTAAACGGTGTTAATGTATAGAACAAACACTAAGATTATCTCTTACGGTGCATTAGAACGATACTCCAGTATATATTTAATTTTTTCTGTTTACTTTTGTTCTTTTCAGATATACAATTAAGTTCTTAAACGAATTGAAAAATCACATACATAGTTTTGCAATTGTCATAGATAAAAACATCTATTATCATAATAATGTAAAAACAGAACAGCAAAAATTCTATATTTGAAATAAACAATTTGCTGGAGTCCACAAAATATATTTTCCTTCTATATAATACAATTCTGAAAAACACATAAGTGTATTAATGATTTTTACTAATTTTATAAAGTTGACGTCGGTATCGCAGCAACATCTTACCAAACTGGTACCATTAGTTCTAAAAAATCCATTTTATCTAAACTTTGCTGTTGAAATATATTAACTTAGATACACCGAAAATATACGTATATTTCAAGGTTCACAAGTTTGAATTCAAACAAGTTTACGTTGGTAAATATCAATTATGCTACTTAATATGAAATAAAAAAACAAAATATTTTAAGAAATAAAAAAAAATTCATACATAATGCATTTTTAAATTTATGAGAATTAAATAATTGATAATAAACAAAATTATCTTCAACAACTTTGGAAGATATATTATTTACACAAACATGGAAGTTCTTTTCAATAATTATTTTATTGCAATAAAAAATATATCAAACACTGTCAGTTCAAATGTTTGGATTAATTAAATTGGTAGTTATCAGCAAGATGCATTGGTACTTGAAAATACAGATATTATTGTATGTAAATGTATTGATTTTATGAAGAAATAAATGTAACATGAATAACAACAAAAAGGAGTATTTATATCTGTCATAGATTAATTTCAGAACATTTCAAGTGTTTTTTAGGTTCAAGTTACATCAATGTTATCACAAATGCCAGAATAACAGGTAATACAGTATTGATAGTTCCTAGCGCTATAAGTTATTTATTATACTAATATGTACTAGTTGATTTATACATATTTTTTTTAGATTAATACTTATATGCACTATTATAATAATTTTAGCCTAGACTATGTACAGCTTTATTTTTATTACTATTGTAGTTTCTCTATTGCCTTCATATTTTAGTATATTATGATTGGTGAAATAATTTGTCAATGTAAAATGTCTACTTTGGGAAAATAGACCCTTGCCCGAAACTTCCATTATGATTTTTGTTTTCCCATCTTTTGGCCGGTTATCACCTCACTCGAGAGTACTCCACTTTCTATTGTACTTCTATTAAAAGTCACTCGTTGTTGATTTTCATGATAAGAACTAATCTCCTCAGAGCATCCACCCGTCTTCAAAACCTTGCTTCTGGATTCAATACTATGACTCACTCAATCAAAACAGCCGCTTGTCTAATCATTGGAGATGAAGTTCTCAATGGTAAAATCAAAGACACCAATTCGAGCTACTTTTCTAAATTTTGTTTCTCAAAAGGAATCGATGTTAAGAATATTACAGTAGTCCCAGATGAGGAGTTTGATATTATTGAGAATATTCAGAGAATGGCGAAACGATATGATTTTGTGGTTACTTCTGGTGGTATTGGACCTACGCATGATGATATTTCGTATGAAGCAATTGCGAAGGCTTTTGATCTACCTTTGGAAATGGATCAAGAAGTTGTAGAAAAAATGGTAAACCTTGGAAAGAGAATTCTGGATCCCAAGAATAGCGAGGCTTCTGCTGCTCAGTTAAGAATGGCAACTATTCCAAAAGGTCCTAATGTCAAAACTATATACATTGCAAAAGATCTCTGGGTCCCCATAGTCTGCATCAATGACAAAGTTCATATCCTCCCTGGTGTTCCTCAACTTTTTCAATCAATGCTTGATGGTTTAGTTCCCATCCTAGAAGCTAGATTTCCCTCTGACGATGAACAATTGATCCGTTATTACGTTACAACTAAACTCAAAGAATCTGAAATGGCCCCATTTTTGACAAGAGCACAGAATAAAGTCAACGAATTAGGAATCAAAATAGGTTCTTATCCCCATATGTCAATTGGAATTAATACCGTTAGTATCATTGGCCAAGCTGTCCACGATAAAGTCCTACGAGGTATTGTTGAAGAAACCATCAAAGAATTAAACGGTGAAGAAATTTCAAAAGAAAAGGAAGAAATGAATTCCAGGGTATAAGAAATTCACATAAAATATACAATACTATATAGAATCTGTATATACAAGATATTAAGAAATAAATAAATAATTTTTTGGGTTTACAGTAATACAAAAGAAAGGAAAAACTTTTATGCCACTATTTACTATTCCTCATCGTCCGTATCGGGAAGTCGAGGGGTACCTTTAGGAGAATTGAGCCATTCGATGTATCTGAGCCGTCTTCGAGATTCTCTTTCTTTAAGTTCATTACGGGTCAACTTCTTTTTCTTCTTTTTGATTTTGATATTTGCAGGAGAATCATTTCCTATGTTAGTATTATTTGGAGTAGAAATACCCGATTCACCACATTTGTCTTCAAAACGATCGTTTGCAACAGCAGAACTACCCTTATGTACAACTTGACCATTCTCAACCAACCACTGTTCTGGACACAAGGCACCAGCAAACTCTTCATTATGTGAAATCATTACTACACCACCTGTCCAATCTCTAATAGCAATAGCTAGGCCACCTAACGATTCTCTATCTAAATAATTTGTAGGTTCATCCAAAACTAACAAATGTGGATTGTTCCACATAGCACCGGCAATGACAACTTTAACTAATTGACCACCAGAAAGAGACCCTAAAGGAGTATGATCTGCAATATCACCATCCAAACCCACATCATCAAAATGTTTTCTGATTACTGGAGGTGAAAGCTCTCTATACCCCAAACCTTCTCTGGAAGCTTCATGATCGTCGAACTTTTGCACAGCCTTAGCAAACCCAAGTTCAATAAGTTCTTCACGAGATATAAATGAGTTAAATTTCGGCAACCATCCTTTCCACTTAATTTCATATTGGAAACTCTTCTTTAGTTTCGATCGACCAATAATAGCCTCAACTTGTCTTGGGCTTTTACCGTCATAAGCAATTGGAACCTTCATCTGAGCCATTTCTTCAGGCGTCATTTTACGAGTCTGTTTCAAATGAACTTCACGATCATCGCCATGCTGATAACGCCACTGCAGATATTGGTTGGGTGTTTTTTCTTTATGAAGCTCAACGTGTTGAAACGCATGCTGGGCAATGTAACCAATACGTAAATTCGGATGTTTTTCAACAGTGCCTTCACTAGGAATCAATTCTCCAGTTAAAAGTTTGATGAGTGTAGATTTGCCGGCACCATTGGGTCCAACAATAGCAACTCGAGATGATAGAGAAAGAGAACATGATACATGACTTAAAGAAGGCTTAGAAGCACCTGGGTATGTGTAAGTTACATCAGTCATTCGGGCAATAGCTCTCGTATTAGATCTCACACCAGTTAAAATACCTGGAGGGGGAAAAGCCATCTTAAGATTAGAATCAGTAAAGATATAATATAATTTTCCTTCGGGGTGAACTTTAACAAATTCTGATAAATTTCCCTTGTAGTAAACCAATTTCTTTGACTCAAAATGAATAATGTCCGTACACACAGTATCTAAGAAACCCGAATCGTGTGAAACAAGTAGGGACGTTATTTCGGTGTGATTGAGTAAATATTCTTCCAGCCACTTGACATTACTGGCATCCAAATGATTTGTAGGTTCATCTAAAAGTAATATATCAGCTTTCATAAGCATGGCACGAACCAATTCTAATTTCATTTTCCAACCGCCAGATAGAGCACCGACATGCTGAGCTCGGTATTCTTCACCAAATCCAACTTCCTCAAGAGCTTTAGAAATTTCTTCTTTTCCCACAGATTCCAACTCCGGATCAGATGCCATGAAAGATACAATATCTAGATCAACATCGGAACCTTGGAGTTTGTGTTCTACAAAACATGTTTTGAGTTCAGTTTCATCAGGAAACCCTTCTAGTTTGCCTGATGCAATTGATCTCATAAGGGTGGATTTACCAGCACCGTTACGTCCACAAAGCCCATAACGTCTACCTTTGAAAAGACGAAGGAAAGTTTTGTTCAGTAACATACGACCTCCATAAGCAAGAGAAAATTCGGCATTAACAATTTGAATACCTTCTTCATTATCTTGTTCAATTTTGGAATCTTTAAATAAAGATCTGAAATAAGAAACAGTATCTTCTACGTAAGTTTCAGTAGCTGCTTCACCAATATAGTTTTTGAAGGTGTTAGGAAGGTAATTCCACTCACGATTGTTAATATCAGCCACTGTGATCTTAGCAACATAATCATTAACTATTGGGTTTAGCCCATCAGGAAATTTTGCAATAACTTCTTCCTTAGTAATTCTTAATTTATTACTACTGTCTTCTTTCTCAGCATCCTCAAGGACTTTAGTTGCCTTAGCTGCAAGTTCTCTAACCTCAGGTTGAGAAGCTGTTTCTACAACACGCTTTATACTAGGTAAAAGTTGAGGAATGAATGTTTTTACTTCAACAGGATTGTGTACAAGACGTGTTAAGTTTTCCACAACAACAATAGTTTGTCTAAGAAGTTCCTGTGAACTTGCAGCTTGGTTCAAAGATCTCCAAAGAATAGGAACAAGAATAGAAAGAGCAGATTCTGTGACATCAGCAACAAAAGTAACATGTGAAAAATTCTTGATACATTCAGGAACCATTTTATGATCTTTAAGCGTTTTTATAATAATATCAAGCCTAGGTAAAACATCATGATTATCAAGTTTAGAACAGAGAAGTCTTAACCCTTTTTCACCGTCAAAAGCAACTTCGGGTTTCATATCATTCATAGCATTAGTTAATGCAGGAATAGCCTCAATAAAATTATGCTCCAAATTTTTAGGTGATACCTCTTCTACAATTTTTTCGATCATCTTAATTGCACCAACCTTTCCTGGCCATTTAGTTGAGCCTTCAAGATATTGAAAAAAAACACTTAAAAGAACTCCAGTTTTAGCATCGGCAGGATAAAGACCAAAAAGTGTGTCAGAACAACTGTGGGAAGCACGGACAACACTTTTATCTTTATCGCCCAAAAGATCAAATGAAATAGTAAATGCAGGAAGTAAGTAAGCCTCTACAGGAGACTCCGGGCCAAACTTACGAGCCACTGTCGAGAGAAATAACATGGATGCTTCTCGAGATAATGCAGACTTTTTGGATTTTGACAAGCTATTGATATGAGAAATCAAATTATATTTATCAATCATATCTACTCCATCTTTATACAAAATTTCAGCAAGCTCGCCAGCAATTCTTCTTATGTCAGAAATCGCCTTGGCTTCATTAGCTTTGGTGATTAATTCTGTAATTGGAGTTTGCTCGACCTCCTTGAAAGCAGAATCAAGGGATGTAAGAGCAATATTAACAGTAGGATATTCATACTGTCGATTGTAATGGCTCTTATTTTTGTGATTGTTATAGTTTTTATTGTTACTTATATAGCCGCTGCTTTTATAATTATTATTATTATAGGCATTGTTGTTATAATTATTGGTATTGCGGTATTTTCCTCGATAATTACCTAGAAATTCTTGATTACTTGCTTGATAATTACCGTAACCACCTTGATACCCCTGGTAGCTGCCTTGGAAATTTGAAGGCTGAAAATTTTGGCCCTGGAAATTGAAGCTCTGGCCACTAAAAATAGGCCTGAAAGTAGCCTTTTTACTTCCATCCTGATCCACAGGATCTGTATCTTTTGTGTTAGGGGTTGTCATCTCAATTTATCCTTTCAACTAGAATTACAAGGTATCGGCAGAGGCGAAAAGATCATTATTTTTCATATGCAAAATTACCCGGACTTCGCACTGTAGATTTGAATTGGTGAAAATTGTCAAACCTTATATACTTTCCATTTGAGACTACTACGATATAACTTCACAATGTCGATGCTCTTAGATCAAGCCCTTGTTGAGGACGTATGTTATTATGTTTTCTATTTGAGTACAATTCACTAACTTTCTTGGTTCAGGTAGCTAAGTACTGCCCCGCACAATTCTTGGAATACCATCAGTGTCTTGGAGAGGGAAATGCTTCTAAGTGTTTGAAGCAACAAGAAGCTTTATCGGCTTGTGTTAAAACAAAGTATGTTACTTATTTACGTTATTTTTGTTGATATATATTTTAACCTTCATTAGGGTTCCTTCATTTATTAAGATCCTCGACGAGTGTCAGGCAGTCATGAAAGTATATGAAAACTGCATTAAAGAGAACACAAAAATTCGATCTAAATGTTTCGAAGAACTTAAAGCTGTTCGCGAATGCTCAGCAAATGCTATCAACGCCAAAGAAAACTTGGATTAAACACGACATATTTAACCAAAAATTGTACATATTATTCTAACTACTATCCATCGAATAGAAATCTACATTTTTTTTCTTCAAATTCATCTTGTATATGGTAGATCTATGCTTACAAGTTGACAATGTATATCTTGGGATTTAAGAAAATATCTATTGATATATGTGTGTTGAAGACCGTAAAATCATACTTTTGTAACATTCTATCCTATTAATCAGGCGACCTTACGAATTAGTTGGATTCCTTTACTTAATCATGGGATGGATTCAGAAATCTATATATGCAATTTGATTTTGCAGAATGAATAGCAATGGGCAAGTAGTAAAAGACAAAAAAGTATACAAACCATGGCTGGAAGATAGGGTTAAAATATTGCATTTAATACAACCTTGAATAAAAGACAATTCTGTACTCACTATGGCTAGGGACGTACATGGTAAAATATAATATGAACTGCGTACATACATGCAAAATATATACTATTATAAAAATACTGGTACTTGCAAGTTAAAAGAAATAAATTTTAGCATTAATTTCGATGTTTGAAAGTGTTTGAACAATATTTTTGCTGTTTGAAGTCTAGGTAACAACCCAGCTTGGCTGAAACATAAATATATATAACTAATAACTAAAGAAAAATAAGTCACCTCGCAATAGAAAAAAAAAAACAGTTGAAAGTTTGTGAAGCAGGAGTTTTCAAGGTTGACGTTATTAAATGAAAAATCCAAAATCATAACTTAAGGGCATATAAATGGAAATTAATGCTTACACTGGTTAAGTTCAAACGTTCTGGTAAAGTTGTAGGCAATGAATGAAAATCCAAATGCTAAGAGGGATCCAACATCTCCACCATATTCACCAATAGATTTGGCAACGGGACCAGCCCACCAAACTTGATTCATTCCCAAAATAGCTCCTGCAAGACCGCATGCAAATGCAAAAAGTGCTGAAAATCCAGGTGGAAATTTTGAAGGTGTGTCATAATCGTCGGCATTGTATCCTTTAAATCCTTTACGGTAAATGAAATGTTCGGAAATTCCAATAGAGGTGTAAATGGCTAACCAGTAACCAATTAAGTTCATGAAGTTATCGATAACTACTTCGAAGTGCATGTACCCAGGAATGGCAATTGCCATGGAAACACCTGCAGCAATGAAGGTCCAT
>JAJMJJ010000209.1:13340-29548 GCA_030568955.1 Geotrichum siamense (nom. inval.) | reverse complement strand
TCATTACCTGAAGTTACATAAACAACAGAGCAAAATAAAGCTAACCAAAAAAAAAAAAAGCATGCTTTACTCTAACTACCGGAATATTGTTTCCAGACTATCACGTAAAGTTTAAGTTGAACCATTAATTCATGATGAATCTGGTTACAATAAATAGCCGAGTACTACTTACCTACATAAGCATGTAATAATGCAGAACACTAGTTGTCGGACGGGATGTGAACAGAAACTTCTATTCTGCTACTACTGGTTTACAAGTATTCCACACATTTTAGTATGAAGCAGAGTACTTGAAGCAGAGTACTTGAAAGTCTTTGCTTGTTGGGGTATGAAATAAAAAAAGAAACTAAGCACCCTCTTCTGGTCCTAGTTTCAAGGAGCTCGGCATTGATGTTTGGCTGACCCCATAATTTCCGAATTATACTCCGAAACAACTTCAACATAAAATATAGTACATACACTGGCATACATGACCGATCCTCAGTGGTCTGATTGGTAATCGCTCGCGCCCAATTAATTGGAGTCTCAGGTTCGAGTCCGTCCTGAGTCGGTTTGTATTGGGGGTTCTCCTGATTACATAACAAATTTATAACCCGATATTTTAACCCTTCATAATTGTCGTCACTATTCCTATCATCAACTTTTGTGTCAACGGAGGACACTTGATCCATAATCCATTTTTATCACGGACAATTATGAATTATATAAAACTGGACCATTTTTAACATAAGCATGCGTACGCCATGTTAGCTGCATTCGCTATAATATTGTAATCATCTTTTCGTCTTAAAACTATTAATTGGTTTGTATGCGGCCTTTCCCTATACTTTTCCTCTTAGTAATTAATTTATTAAAAATTGATAGTCTAGATTTTAGATTCTGGGTCTTGCAATCTATTTTTTTTCTTGCTTTCTGGTCTTTAATGAGCTTTCAATATTCTCTCATTCTTTTGTAGATTGTTGTGGTGTGCATAACTAGGTCTTCTCGTGGCATAACTGGACCTCTTTTGAGCCTTCTATATTACAAAATTCTTAGTGATTCCCACATTGCTCTAAATATATTATATTTTGCGGTCTCAAGGTCTTCCTTACTTCCGAATGGGACGAGGATTATTTGGATACCATATTTATCAATTCCCATTATAATAGGATCAATTTTAAGTATAGCTTCTAATAACCTTTTTAGATCATCCGTAATGAGTTTAACAATAGCATCAGGTTAAACTCACAGTAACAGCTTTAAGCCAGGTACCCATTTCTTGGAGGCAATAAACGTCTCCAAAGATCTGCGAAACTCATTCTTCTTGTTCTTGGTACACAATGTCAAGTTTTAACCAAACTGTGTAGTGCCCTCCAGGAGTAACAGCCATAGTCTCCATCAAATTCATTCCATATCTTTTTTTTATCGAATTATAGTGCAAATTCACGTTCCTTGGTTGGTTCGTCGAAGCCCATTTCCCTTTTTCTTGGTACGCAATGTCAAAATTTGACCGAGCTGTGTAGGACCCTCTAGGAGTATTATACAAGCCTCTATAAAATTCATTCCATATTTTTGTCTCTAATTTTAGTGCAAATTAACGTTCCTTGGTTGGTTCGTGTACAACAAGCTTTTTAAGTTCGACTCTGGCTCTTGGCGTTGTAAGATTACCTAGGATTCTAGCGACATCCGAACACTTTAACATTTTATTGTTATCTTCCAAAGTCGTGATCCTAGTATTGATGTTTTGATTGGCTCTTAGTGCTTTGTCCTGGGGTGTGTTGACTTGCAATAACTTGCTTTACTTCTTCTTGGACCTTATTCATACATTCAGACTGTTCCAGAGTTATATAGAGTTCCTTTTTAGTTGTTCCAGCTAATTTTTGTTCAAGAGCTACACCCAATTTGTCTACGATCTTTTCAGTAACTCTTTGTTTACTTAGCAATAATTTCTGTATGTCTTTTACAGTAGGAAAGGTCTATTTCATACTTTGTGGTTCTCCGCTATGTATCTGGTTCGATTCTCTTGATTTTTTTTTTTTTTTTTTTTTTTTTTTCACGCAGAGCCTCTGATCCTTCACGGTTACGGACAATCTCGTTCCTGCTTAGCTTACCATTAGCATATTTTTTTTCTTCCTTTAGTTAACAATTTTCTTCTTTAATTTTTTCTTCATTCTTTTGGGCTTTCTCAATGTTATTTTTCTTGACGTTCTTGCTTAGCTCTCTGATGGTTATTGCTTGCTTTACCATTTTCAAGCACGTTTCTGTAACTGAATGGCTACACTAATTCCTGCAATGACTTGAAAAGAGTGTCAATGCCCCAGTTCTTACGTTCGTTTGTTGTTTCATTTTCAAACATTACTTGTTGTAGTTTCTTAAATTTTTTACTGGATTCGATTTTGTTCTTAGCCAACGTAGCGTAGTTGGCATTGGCCATTTGCAACATGTAGTGGTTGAAGTAGGCCATTTTTTTGGTCCTCATTTCATTTTTGGCATTTTTTTTTTCTGATAAGGTTGATGTTATTAGTGACTTTGCTGAACCCATTCCCAACTTGGCTTTCAACAACTCCAGTATACTATTGTAACTCTCCGACCCAGTACCTCGATTATCTCTACGAATTTATCCACATCTTTGGACACTTCGGCGTCGAATATTTCTTCGACCATTGTTGCACGTCTTCTTACGTAGATATCCATAATTATCAGGATATGTTGAATGATTGCAGTTGAAAATCTGGCAGCCATGTCCACGTTACGTGGCAACAATGTTCCCCAAGCGTCAGACATATCCAAGTCACTCATATCTGACTTACTTCTTTCCTTAGTAATAATAATTTGACTATCGACTTCTGCAGGGTCTGGCTCTTGCATGATACACTTTCTTATGTTTGTTTCGCCTATCATTTTATCAATCTAGCCCTTCGTCTCCTCCACATCTGGCCGTGAAGAGAGTGCCCCCGACGGATGAACATCTTCTTTCATATAAATATTTTAATTTCTAAAGTAACTATATGGGATTATATATATATTTATGGGATTATAAACAGAATAATTATTATTATTAGTAGCATACATATGTATCTAGCTTTGTACATATGTAGCTATGTACATGTATGTATTTTCATTAGTTGGATTTACTACGTAGTATGTGTTATTTCTTCAGAGAATGAAATAGAATTAAATATTGGAACGATTAACTCAAATAATTTTCTACATATCTCAAATGGTGTATATGTAAATCATATACTAAAATAAAAGATAAAGAAAGAATGAAAGTCGCAAGTGAAGAGTTATTCTATGGTAAGGGTAAGGCCGAGCTTTGTTATTACTGAGTGTTCAAGATTAAGGATTTAGGATTTAGGGACTTGTAATACTATGAATTATATTCTAAAAAGGAAATCATAAAGAATATAATATAACTACATGTTTGTATCATACTTGCAATTGAACAGAAATATTATAGTCAGTCCACTGTTTGTTGATGTTATTCATAGGTAGGTAAATACAAATGGAGATCTTTACATAAGGACACGACGGGCTGAAAATGTAGAATTATAAACTTTTTTTGAATAGTGGAAGCCAGATCGGACTAAATACATAGATAGTAGCCGTTACGTTTCAAATCGACCATATGTCCCGTAAGGGGAAGAATTAAAAGAAACGAAACAATTTGCCAAGAAATTCCATGTAGTGTAAAATTTCTTAGTACATAGGTACCTCTATTCTTGTATGTAGGTACAACAAAGCATGGAATTTATACGTACCTCTCTAGGTACCTACCTGTTTGTATTTACAAAAAGTGCATACGATTTGTGGATAGAACTAGAAGAGGAAACTACCCTCACATATGTAACAATGAATAGGTACCAAGGTAGGTATGTCTATATATGTAGATAGGTAGAATATAATCCCCCTAAAGAACAAACATTGATGGGATAAAATTCTGTATTACGAAACCTTTTTATTTATATATGTGTACCTGTGGGGATTCTGACCATGATTGCGATAATAAACGTGGTTAGTGTTCTGACAATATAAAAAAATAAGTATGCAGTTGGGCAAATAACGGTTTTAAGAAATAAAAAGATCTGAAACAAGTTATCAACAAGTGAATTGAGCTTGTAGTATCCTCTAGATACTAGAGAAAGAATATATGATAGTAGAAATTAATGAGGTCTCGCTTGTCTGCGTATATACCTATTAGTACCTATTGTTACCTATTGGTAGCAAACAAGTTACTCTATAAAAGGCATTATTCTTTAATTTTGACAACAACAACAACAACAGCAAAAAACTATTTAGAGCTTTTCGATACATGGAAATAAACAATAAGAGGTAAATATACCGCTAAATAAAAGACTAATCCTACAATTCGTTTGATATGTCTTACTGATGTCATTAATTATGAGTATCTGTTAATAAGAGAAATCCAACTCCTTGGTTGAATACACCCGTCGGTTAACAATTAATACGGAATTCATAACAGTACCTATGTAAATTATTTAAAAATATATATACATATATGTATAAGTGTGTCACGGTATTATATAAATGATTTTTCATATATTAGTTCGGACTATATAGTTTGTATCTAAAAAAAATCAGTTTGTATTTTGTATTCGCACTCGATGCTATTGAATGAAAAAAAAAAAATATATATATATATATATATTAACGTCATGTAGTCCTCAAGCACCATCTGTGATTCGACATAGAAACATTGAATATGTCTATGCATAGATCGTATAACTGTTTTGTTTTAATTCCCTCTATGTTTTCGGAACCGGGATTATCAGTTGTTCAGTAGGTACAGTATGCAATTGCCCAAATATTCTTATCCTGGAATCTACAACCGAGTTGACCGAATATTTTTTTCTACCATTATGCAGTCATAATTTTCTGAACGATTCAAACTTCAAGTGATGATCAAAATGCTCATTTGTGGAAAACCATACAAAAACGAAAAACAAAACACTAAAAAAAAACAAAAAAAAACACGGAAGGTCTAGGTTCAAATATGTATATTAATCGACTTTTCATTGAACTTTAACAATTTCCCAAACTGCCTGAAAAGACTAATTACAACGACTCGACGAATCACCAGATTCACAACATGGACTGAACAGATTCTTTATGGACGTTATAAGTAGAGAAATAACAACAGATTTCAAATATGATTTGCAGGGAATTGTTTCCAGGCCAGTATGTTCTGTATGAAGTTCAAAGTTTGTGAAAAACATCTTTTGTTTCTGTTACATTTCCTTTTTAATTGTTTTGTTATTTTTAGTTACTTTTTTATCATTTGTTTTTTTCATGTACCAAAATACATGCATGTCCAAGTAGCTCCGAAATGAACCTTCTCAGATTTGTGATTCCACATAAGTTACTGTGCAAAGTTTTACAGGGAGGAATAATTCCAATGATTTCTGGTTCTTAGTGCCATATAATTTATATTATCACCTTTATCTCAATACATTGTTTATCTGTTTACTTCTCAACTTTAAACTCCTCTGTAATCTACTGTACTATATAACCCTACATCACACTTTTTTTTTCATCTTGCAGTGGTGTTTATGTAATTTTAAGTATTATGTATAAACCTTCTGTGTGTTAAGAATTCTGAAAATTATATGTTTTTATATATAAGATGCATCTTCGGGTTAGCTCATATTGAGGTCAGTTAAATAACTTATCCTGGTTTCTATTTCTTGAGGTAATCACACTCTGATATTTGTTTAAAAAATATTTGCAGCAACGTAGCTGTTCTTTGAAGGATCTGGAGCTCTCCCAAATCTGGAAGCTTTCTCCGTAATCATGATCATGTAGATATATCTGTCGATAGTTTTTGACTTGGCTATAAGAACATTTAGCCTTGAGAAAAATAAGGATCGAATATATTCCTCCAGACTATCTTCCGTCTTGGAGTAGAATTTATGCCATAGTCGTAACGTGTTGGAACATTGGAATATTAGATCTGTTGTCTTAAGTTCTGACATCACAGTGAGAAAAATTCTTTTCTTTTTGACTTAAACGTGCATTGGGAACATCTGAAAGTGCGGAGAGATTGTTGTAGCATCGTAGCGAGCCATGGAAGAATTGCCTTAAAGTATCCGAGGCAAGGACATCTTCATGAGACAGTAGAGTAAGAGCTTTCCACCATCTTCCATATTTCAGCTCTTATTCGAAGACCAGAAAAAGGAGTAGTTTAGGATTTGCAAGATCTTGTCCTTACAAAATCCTTCAGGAATTGTCGTACATGATGATGGAATTAATCTGTCACTGGATTTATTCTCTATTAGATTCTGTGGACGGATAATAATGCTGAGACAGGGTCGCAAAGGCGCTACAAATAATATAGGTCTCTTCCTTTTGTCGGAGGTTATATGTTACAATGATTTTGCTTCTTTAATTATAGGGCAATCGAAGACTTTGCAGATGAAAATCTATATAGTCGATTCTATTTTTTGCGCCTATAGCAGTGGAATGGCAAAACAGAATACCTTCTTGTTAGATAAATAGATAAGGCCATTTCTCGGGCAAGAGAAGGAGTCACTAGAATTATATGCAGAAACTTTGTTCTTGTACCTTGTAGTAGGCTGTCTATGTCTCACAATCTGAAACCGCCAAACTCCTTTGGGATGATCAAGATGTCTTTCCTCACTGGCAGACATCTTTCCCCCTTACCGAAACCAGATACCAGGAATTGCTTAATTTGAAAAAAAGGTACAAAAATTGAGACGATTTCATAAGATTACAATGAAAGGGAGAATGCTGGGAGGTTGATGTTGTTGATTTGAATTGAAAGAGAATTATTGTGTATTCGTAAAGAGCGACATTTGGAATCTAATATCTTACACGACTTGGAGTTCCTAAAAACTAGAGAACCTTCATTTACCGGCATTCTCAGTGTTTCGAAAATATTGTCAGGAGGCTTGAGAGAACCAATCTGCTGGAGGGGGGCAGGATCTGTGGGAGGATGATATTAAGATGTAAGTTACCATGTACATAGTATTTTCAAATTTTTACGCTAAAGATTGGTACTGTGTACGCATACATTTTGAAAAAAATTAAGGTTGGTACATTTACGTATACAAAACTCTATTTTAATTTTGCAATAGGATGAACGAAAAATTTATTATCACCTTCCATATTCCGACATGTGCATATATTACAAATACCGTGTGGTTACTAGTAGGCTTCACTCACAGTTGTGTTTAACTCTTGTTCAAAGACGGAGTAACTTATGTATTGTAGACATTTGATTTGTATCCAACCATGCTGTACATGCACATGTATGCCCATACTATGTAGTACATAGTACATAAGCCAGTATCATGATTTTCGCGTTACAGACGGTACATAAGTACAAACACATGCGCATGTATCCGCACATCTTTGTGCTACATGAAGATACTCCTATACTCTGAATGTTCTCAGATATCTGTCGAAATACTATATTACTGGTGGATCCACATAATATCTGATACATGTGTCGACCAAACAATACTTTAAGTAATATCTATATTTGCGTAAATAGTACTCTACAATTGTTACTATATGTAGTAATTTTACTCTCCATTATCATCTGGTTCACGTAACGGGAGAAAAAAAGAAATAAAAAGGTCCAAGCTTTAACAGGAATTTCCCTTTTCTTTTATTTTTGTATACATACATACATACATACATACATTCAGAGTATACATACGTATAAGTACTACTGCAAGTACTAAATATAGTATATTTACCTATGCATATGTAAATACAGTAGAAATCATGATCCTTCTCCCGCCTCGATCTAACAGAGCTGTATTACATGTGTAACATTTAGTGCTGGTCCATAGTATCATTGGTGATATCCTATTATGACCATAATCAACAGTGAATTTAACTATATGACCTCCAGATGTATGTTTCAAAGTTGTCATACATTTAATTTTTAATTCAATTGCAACATACCTACTTAGGTACTTATGTACATATAGTACCATTACCTCCATAAGGTACTTCAAACATGCCATTTCATCAAGACCAATTTGTGGTATCTCTTCACCACGCAAAGTTTTGATTAGATTGGAAATATATATACGAATACCCTGCTCTATGGTGCAGTGGTATTAGGTACAGTTTTTAACTTTCAATTGCAGGCCTGTCCGGGCGTGCCAAATCCCAGTACTTTGTTCGAACTTGGCATAGAGCACATCTATTTTGGCATTTTCCTGCCATAATCTATACATTCTATTACAACGCCCTCCACTAACATTCTTACTATATCATACCTACCACGGTGCATCTGGTAGGTAGGTACATGCCTAGGCAGGTATGCATGTGTATATATGATAAGAACAGTAAAATACATTTCTTTATATTGAAGATGGTTCCCAACATCTGACTAAAGTCCTATGCAACGCCAAATAAGTAAAACATGAAATAAATGTACCAAAATAATATTGTGTAATCCAAGCTCCGCTGGCAACATTTTTTCCTGTGTCATTTGAATTATTGCAGTTATGATGGAGCCAAATTTTTCAAAAACTGGTAATAAAAATAATTTAGGTGTAATCAAACACTTGATATAAGAAAGATAATGAAATTAATTCAGAAATATTTGTCAAATTAGAATTACTTAATGTACCGTAAGATTTCTCTTTATTTTATTACATGCAAATTTTTGGCAATGTTTTCATATCTTATAACAATCAGTCGGATTTCTTTTGCAAAAACCTTTTAAGAAATATATAACCTGAATTTCACTGAAAGGTATTTTTTTTCCAGCTTCATAGGTACTTAAGTAAGTATGTAATAAAATTTTTATAAAAAAAAGTTAAAGACTCCCTCTTCCTTAAGGTCATAACATTACAGTTCGAACACCTATTTCTATTATATTCAATTTTCTAGAAGTTCCTCCGTTATGTGCAGGATAGACAATGTAATATGTTCAATTATATACTAAATGTATGTTTCTATAGAGGCAAAACAATTCCAGTAGAGAACAACACCGTTCTAACCAATGCTATAAAATATAGTACAATGTCACAACAATATTCCATCTTACGTTAATGCGGCTTTCTTAATTTGTGCATTGAACTAAAGATGTAAACACACGGCACTTTGTTCAATCAATTGACGCTACACATAGTATCTTTTGATTATCATATTTTGAACATTTTTTTTCCACAGATTTTTTGGTATTAGATACTTCTTCCGTCACAATATTGCAAGCATGGCGTTTGGGCATGCATACCTATGTACCCAGGTAGGTAGCCAAGTATGTTATTTTAGCTTATGACTATGATATTTATGTATGTATGTAATATATTCTCAATTCAATGTTCACACACGGTGCTCAAATTCATAGATCTGTTATGTATTACAAGTAATTATTGCCTAAGTTTTAAGTCCTTATTCTTGAACACTTAGTAATAACCAAGCTTGACCTTTCTGTACTCATAGGATAACTACTCACTTGCAACTTTTATTATTTATTTATCTCTTATATACATACACACCATTTTTGATATACAGGAACTTATTTGAATTAACCGTTTCACTCCTTAATCCTGTTTCCGGTGCCTTAAGACATAATACTATGTAGATATATGTACATTATGTACGTAGGAATGTATGTATGTAGTATGTAGATACAAAGCAAATAAGAAAGGACATTAAAGTCCCCGAAACAAGTATGAAACTAGAAATACAAATTGCTCTACTACATAGTGGAACTACGTATTACATACATACCTAGGTAGGTAGTTATATACTATTACACGAGTACTTTACTTACGTGTAGGAACTTAAATCTATATCGATAATATCTAAAATTTCTTTAAGAACAATATCTAAAATTTCAAATTCTCGAGCATAGGGTTGATATCTCATTTTTGCATCTACAGGAACTAAGAAATCCATTCATTACGAGAAACATACAATAAAAATCATTTAACTTTTCTGTTTTTCTTCTTGTTTATTTTTTTATTATTGTTAATTGACAATATTATATACATTTGATTTGTTTCTGTATATCCAGGATCATAAAATTCATAACCACAAATTGAGTACTGGACCGGACTAATCATGAGGGCGAGGATTCACTTTATTCTTTAGTCTAGCAGCGTGATAATTGATAGATGTTTTAATCGTTGTTTGCGATGACTACATATAAAAAATTAAAGAGAGTTAATCATAGATGAAATATGAAGAAAAGGTTGATCTGACATTCCGTAGATGAAATATGAAGAAAAGATTGATCTGACATTCCGTTTCTTATCCACCTCAAAAAATAAAAAGAAACTCCTGAAAAACATTACTTACCTTCGTAGCCATACAGTTTTTCAAATCCTGTTCCAGCGCAATGCATTTTGGTGATCCATTCGAATTACTAGCCCAACATGAAAGCAAATTGGTCAAGGCAATATTACATGGACCGCCAGACTTTTGTAGGACAGCACTTTTAACTCGTAGTTTCTTCAAATGTGGAAGTCTAGCGGATCCACGAGCAGATGGAGTAGACATTTTTGATATAATTCGAGTGATGAATATACTGTGACTTGAGTATGGGTGGTGGTGCGGTAGAGTGAAATTTTTTTTTGTTCCAAGTTCTAGGGTTAGGTGATAAAATGTTCTCCCATAAAAATAGCTAAAGGGGTGTTCTCCTCAGCAGAAATAACAACCACTGCAAGTATGTTTTGTATCCTTATAGGTGCGCGTTGCACATAATTTATTTTTTACTTGCATTAGCTTGCATATGGCTTAACTATCAATGCAAGCTAAAATTCTACTCGCTTATTTCTAACTACCTCAGTCAACTAAAACAGCAGCTAATAGAGCCTTTTCATTCTTGTTTTCACAAGGAATTTGAAGGTTCAATTGATCGATGAAAAACTATTTAGACGCCTAGATATTACTACATACTATATTTTTTGAATAACGCGATTGACAGTCTCGATATTCCTGGTAATAGAAAATTGAATATAAGTCAAACTACAACTCTTATTCAAGTAGAAGTTCAATCCATTTCAAACTAAAGTTTTTTAGACTAACGCATTATCCCTTCCAATATCTCGGTACCTAGTTTCAAGCTAGACCCAAATAGGGGAAATTTTCCAATTTTTTTTAATAGCTGAGGAGAATACCCTTAAGCTGTAGTAGAACAAACTTAAACGGAATCTTAGAAAACTTTTTTTTTTTTTTTACAGATGTAGAAGTGAGTTCTCAAACTTCCATTGATAAAGGAAAACTGTCATTGAGGTAATTATGAAATTGGAATTATACTCATACATGTATGTACTGAGGAATGGACATTGATACGAAGAAAAGATGAAAGATAATTTGAAACATGAATTTTTTGGTTATTTATTCTTTCCAAATTTTAAATTGAATTATGAGGTGCCAAAGTACTATTAATATTATAAGACATAAAATCTTGAGAGAAGAAAGATAGACACACATACATTTACATATATATGTAGTTACATGTATGTAACTAAGATGTATACGTATGAAAAGACATTAACCCACGTATAAATGACTGACTACACATACATACAGGTATTTGTCCATGGTGTATAATAAATTTCACTATCTAAACGGCAAATTCAAATATTCATTTAACACATACATAGACTAGTATCTTTTATCAGACCCAAAGTTCTTCAGTTGTTGTTTCCTCATATTGGGCAAGTTGTTAGTCCATGGTATCTGAATATGAGAGAAATAATTGATTAATAATATTTAATCTACTATACATATGTATGCAATATCAATTTATGATGATTATGATAAGCTTAAACTCAATTAGAATTTATACTATTCATGGATAGGATATGTTCAAAAAATAACATGTAATATCAATTTTCTACTTCAGGTAAAATGGATTACAATTGGTAGGTGGGTGTTATATGATTTAGAGTGGGGACATTTAAATATATATTTACGTATCTTTTTTGCACAATGCTACCAAGAATTACTAATATCTAAGTATGTATAAACGATTGAGGGTTATGTGTCTGAATATCTTCAAATGTTTATATTACCAAGACGTTAATTGGAAAATTCGTAAATCCTCTCATAGGGAAGACAGAAAAATCCCTACTGACTATTATAACAGATTGCAACGAGCAATCGGCTCTGTTTTTAGCATCTCTTCGCACAAGCCTCAGTAATTACCTACATACCTATGTACCTACCTATCAACTTCATACGTAGATTTTCAATGGAGAATTAACCTTGTGATATAATAGTTCCTTTCTCCTCCAAGACGATTCCTGAAAAACTACAAAGAGAAAATATCTTAGTTATCCCAAAAATTACCAGTCCTTAAATTAATATAAAAAGAGGCCTCAATATGTGGAAAAAGTTGTGGTGTGCATTGTCAGCCCGCTTTGATTCTGTCTCTTGCGATACTTTATGATATCCTTCGATGTTACAATAATCTAGATAGGTTACGGTCTACCCCAGAAGTTCACTCAGAGCGCAAATAGAAGAACAAAGAAGACATAACTTATCTGGTTTACAAATGTTCAATTTTGCAACTGCAAAACAAGGTACAGTTCTGAAGATTTCATATGATTTATATTCATCACTCGACTAGAGGGGCTGGTCGAGAAGACACAATGCTTCGGTAGGTGCGTTTACATGATTATGATCATGAAGAAAGTTTCTAAAAGTAAAAATCTGAATAGAATTCAACGATTTACTCAAGGAGAGTTCTGAAAAATATATATATGTATAACTTCTAATTTTTTTTTATTTTTTTTCATATACAACTTTTATCTATAAATTTTCTCAAACGTACAGAACTGCTAAAAAATAATAAACCTCCATTTAATTGTATGTGTTAAGTTCTATCACCTAAATCATATTTTATATGCTTAGTAATAGACTATAAAATACTCTGTTGTTAGGGGATACGGCTAATAATTTCGATAGTGGTATATTATTTTAATTTTGAGCAGAATTATTCACATCCATTGATATTTTGCTCATCAATATGATCAATTCGTGGCTTTCTTAAATTTTTCTTTTTCTCATTCTTACAATCTTCATCAATATCGTCGTCATCGTCGCCTTCTTCTTCTTTTTACAACAATCACCTCCCATAATTTTTCATAATGTCCGATCACGAATACGAATTTAATGTCACCATGAGTTGTTCTGGTATGTGTGCCTTTACTTGATGAAATATAGATGATGGAAGGTCGTCATCAGGAATGCAACCGCATTCCATCCTTCAACCATCCTTGTTTCTGTACAGATCAATTTTTAACATTTTTCACTTCATAGGGTGTTCTAATGCTGTCACCAGAGCTCTCAACAAGTTGGAAGGTGTGAAACAGGTTGACGCCAATCTTGAAACTCAACTTGTCAATGTCAAGACTACCAGTGATCTTGATTACGACTCAGTTCTCTCTACTATCTCGAAAACAGGCAAAAAAGTAAACGGTGGTAAGACAGTTGTTTAGCCGAACTACGCAATGCATTTACTCAAAACTATTTTTCTTTCAGACTATATACTCTACACATGTAATATTAAATCCATCCGTCTATAGCCTTTAATGCATTGTGTAATCGTCGAAGTCCTTCTGGCCTCTTTTTTACGTCATCTGTAATTTCGGTTGTTAAGCGTGCTAAGGAATCAACAAATTTATCAATTAACTGACGTTCAGTTCGAGGTAGATCAAAGTCGGACAGTTTATTCGGCTGTTCATCGACTATGCGTTGTAGCATTTCCTGCGAAAATAATATTCGTTTATGGTTGTGTTGGGAGTGTGAATGTCGAGACTTGCGATGATGATGGAGCTGTGATTGGTGCCTACTACTTTTATGTCGATTCTTCGTGTTCCTTTTTGTATATGTAGATGTAACTGTAGGTTTAGTAACATCTTTTTGAATGGACACATTAGGATCGTCAAAATATAGAGGATGGTCTGATACAAGAGGTTCATCATGAGATATTAATGAATCGTGTAGTGAACAACCAGATGCATACTGGGAAAGGTGTGGCATACATGATAACAAGGGAGATGACATAGTCCGTTGATGCGTAGAGTGACGAGATTCTGGAAGATCAAGATCATCTTCATAATTATTTCCTGTTTCAACCCTATCTGAAACTGACGTACTACGAAGTATATTGGCCTTAACAGGATCATTTTTGATTTCCTTTTTCTTCGTAGTATCAAGTTCTGAAGAAATATCTTGATATTTCTGCCCTCCAGGTTCAGATACTTGTTGTTTTATGATCGGCGCATCGTTAGAGTCGGAATTCGCTGTTTTATAACTTTCATTCGAGGTAGACTCACCCGTTTCATTATTTTTGATTGTAAAAGGAGCGGTTGGTAAACCAGTTTTGCTGATCAAATTAATTGCATCACCAAGGGTTGCGCTAGGTAAATGGGATAACCGTGAAGAGTCATCTTGGGTCTCTGATTTGGTGGCTGACAACGGGGAACTGAAATCTGACGGTGACCAAGAATTTATATTTGAATTTTCACTCTGTTCCAAAATTTCTAATGGATCAGAGAAGAGTACCTTCGGTGCTTGTTTCTGTGTTTGTGGTTGTTTATGGACTTGTATTGAATGCTTAATAAATTGGTTAATTGTTGGAGGCGATAATTCGTTCTCACTTGAAGAACTGGCGCTCCTTCGTATAAATGATGATGTTCTGGAATCAACTAAATTTAAAGGAGAGGGTAAATCTACAACTGTGGATGGAAGTGGGACATTATGTGAAGGTCCCGACCTTGAAGTAGCCGTTATTCCAGTAGAATTTGAAGATGTAGCAATTGGTAAAGGATTGGATGATTTTCGTAATGCTCTAATATCAGTCAGAATATCTTCGAGCTCGTTTGTATTTGTTCGGACTTGGTCAATTGAAGCAGATCGAGTCATTTTAGCTCGAGAATATAAATGTGGTGGAGCCATAAGAAGTTGTTGCTGGGTTGTTGAAGACACTTGCTTATTGATCTGGGTGGTATTGGAATGGACAGGTATTTCTGTTGCACGCTCAATTATTGGTGAGTACTGCGAAATAAGCGAGTTACGTGCTAAACTTGTCGAGATAGAAGTTGGTGAATGCACTGACTTTGTACGGCTATGACTGATAGCGCTATGAGCTTGTAGGGGTTGTTGGGTTAAATCGAGATTTGAAGGTCGTTCACTAAATTTTTGGGTGTCACTTGCGATATTAAGTCTTCGAAAAGAGCTAGAACCAGCGAGATTATTTAATGAAATCTAAGAAGACGAACATTAGTTAGAAAATGAAGGTTTTCAAATTTGTAATCTCCAAAAATTCGGAGTGGTAGGGTCGTCGACCCAATTGATGGATCCTGCACAAAGAACTAAGACTATCCAACGAATCTCCACTTGTTGTCTCACATACCTTTTTAACTATTTCATGATCAATTTCATCAGATAAACTTTTAGAACTGGTTTCCTTTTTCAATGAAAAGTATCTTCCAGGCTCTACTGTGCTTGTTCCCGAACCTGTTACCATAGAAGACTCATGTCTACCACTTAGAAAACTTCCAGCACTAGCTTTGTGTAGGAATCGTTTTGTTGTTCCCAAGAAATTACTGTTATTCCGCTTATTTAAAATATTTGTTGAGAGAGTAGGAGAACCTAGTTGGATTTGAATAGGCTGTTTGGACCGGATGAATCGGTGTGAAGGTTCATTTGAACTGCCAATCATTTGAGTGGGTATTTGCTCTTGTAAATACATGTTTCCATTTGGCAATAAGGTAAAATTGTAAATGAGAAAGAAGAAAGCAAATGAAATGAGTGGAGTTGGTTTCCTATAAAATAATTTTGATTCAGATAGAGTTTATTTCGTAACCCTTTTTGAATAGTATCTAGTGCTATATACGGCAACATTTAGAATTCACAGATGGATAAAAGCACTTGAACTTTTGAAGGTATATAATGTTATACCTTCAAGTATCCGTGTATATTGATAAATTGGTAGAGTTTGATAAAAGGAATAATAATGATTCGTCAATATTTTGAATCCACCAAGTAAGCATCAAAATTAGAACCGCCTTGAAGATGAAACAATGACTCAAAAGAATTAAAAGTATAAATTTGGATGTATATTGAGCTCTGTATTCAATTGAAAGCTTATGATTTCTTTATTATCTTATTAATTTATTTTTATTATTATTATTTTTTTTTTTTTTTTTTTTTTTTTTTTTTTTTTTTTTTTTTTTTTTTTTTTTTTTTTTTTTTTTTTTTTTTTT
>JAJMJJ010000209.1:0-13240 GCA_030568955.1 Geotrichum siamense (nom. inval.) | reverse complement strand
ACTAAAAGCTGAATAATTAAAAAGAAAACCATTACAAAATTAAACAATCAAATTATTTTTTGCTGCAACAAGAATCACCAGAACCAAAAGCAAGTTTTGAAGCTTTATCAGTCAAACTTACAATTTCATTTTCTCCAGCGGCAGAAGCAGCGCGGGCACCACTGGTAGTTTGAACATAAGAAGGAGGAACATCCAAACAAGGATTTTGTTTGAAAAAGTTACGGGGTCTTAAAAGAAGAGAAACAGGTTCTGCAGGCATAACAGGGAAATCTTCAGGAGCAGGGAAATGGGTAATACCAAAGGTATGATAGACAACAACGTCAGTATTCTTGACATTTCCTTTACCTTCTTTTTCGGCTTGCTCAATCCACTCAGGTAAACCACGAGAAGGTTCACCAGAAGTTTGAGGAACATATTGACCGGCAGGGAAGATTTGGTAATCCTTGTATGGAACGACTTGAACATGTTGACGAGCAAATCCAGCACGCTTCCAGACAAGTGAACCAGGTTTAGGAAGCAAAGGAGGACATTCCTTGGAAACAAGTTTGTATGAGACAGGTTTGCCAGAGTAAGGATGGTTTTTGTTGGGATTGAAGAAATCCCAAGAACGACCAGTATCAGAGTTGTAATTAGATTGAGCAGTAGCAGCAGTTTCAAAGACCTTTCTCTTAGCACCCCAAGCATTACCGTAAAAGTTATCAGGGTGACCAACAGGGAGGTCAGAAGCTGCAGCATCAACTTCAGCAACAGAGTTATTCTCACCATCAATATTAGAGTTAATACGAAGTGAAAAGAGATGTTGATGATTGTGGGCATTGACATTGGGATAGACTTGAGTACCATATCCACGTGTGTCCTCATCGGGAGTCATAACATAAGTATTTAAAATACCAGTAAGTTTAATTTCAAGTTGAATAGTACCATCAAGGTGGAAAATCCAGTAGACCATGTACTCGTAGTTGGCAGCAGTGAAGATTTGAGAAATGATAAGTTTAACACCACGGGTAACAATGGAAGTAGCAAAACCATCACGGAAATCAGAGTGCTTGAATAAGATACCATCATCTTCTTCGTGAATACAAACAGCATTCTTAACAGTAATAGCATCACCATTACGATCGACAAAGTGACCATCGAGATAGTGAATGACACCCTTACAGTCACAACCCAAAGCTAAGGGATTAGTCATAAGACCAGCACCATATTCACCCAAATCGAAAGCATGTTTACGTTGGTGGGGGAAATCAGGACAACCATATGGGACAACCATTTCAGATAAAGACAATCTGTAAAAGATAGGTCTATTTTCACCATGTTCGTTGTAAGAAATATCAGAAAGCACAATACCTTCTCTATAGTTAAAACCAATGTGGAACTTGAAGTTTTGCCATTCCATCATGTGTCCGTCCATCTTGAAGGAGACACCTTCAGGTTGAGTGACATTGATAGGCTTAATTGTGTCACGATAACCGGTAGTTTCGTTAACATCCTTGGGGTTAAAGTTAGAGTGCTTTGCTTTAGAGACGGGACGTCTAATATTAGGAATATCAATGTAAACAACTTCCTTCTTTTCGGTATCTACAATAGGGCAAAAGTCCAAAGGATGAGAATATTGAGAGTCGTCTTCGTCAGATCTGTAGTACATCAAAGCTTGTTGAAGTCTTCTGTCAGTTCCCCAACGTTCATCGTAACCAATGGTCCAGGGATCACAGTAAACTTTGTGCATTTGGTCTCTTGGGATACCAGAAAGTTCACATTGTTTAATAACGTTTTCATCGGCTCTAACAACGTCTTCAGTAGATTGGAGATCAAGAACAGTTAAAATAGGTTGGTAGCCGGTGACAAACTTGACAGAATCAAGAGTTGCATCGCTCAAGGATACAATACCTTCGTAAATACCATTAACATCAGCTTCAAGAAGAGTGAAGAAGGCTTCTCTCTTTGGCATCACTTTTGAATGAGACCATTTCTTATAATCAGCTTTGGTAGGTTCCTTAAGAGAGATAGTATTGAAGGAAATAGTCTTTGAAGAGAAATCTGGACTTGAACGAATAATAGATACAATGTATCTAATTTCTGCAGGAGAGAGGGGATCTAAGGGATGGTCGGGAAATGGGGGAGCAGTTGCTGTGGTTTGGTTGGCGATAATATTTAAACGTTCCATTGTTGTGGTTGGTTGTGGTTGTGGTTGTGGTTGTAACAAAGGATGAAGAAAAGAAAAATTAAAAAAAGACGAAGAAAAAGATGAGATTAAATACATATTCCTCGAGACATATTGAAAGCAATTGATCAACGTCTCGAAGGTATATCGACGACACCGATTTGAAAGCAAAATTTCAGATAACATGTGTCAGTAGTGGGAATTTACCTAGTGCGGCTGTGTTGCCTCGAGAAAATTCAAAAATAGTTACATTATACTCCACGCCTATATAGTCACTAAGATAGCCTACCTTATCCATAGTCAATATGGTAGCATTTACAGGTAAATATTGCGTATATACGTACCTAAATATGCATGGACATAGGTATATAAGTTGTATATAAGTACATGCTTAAGGTAAACTATATAATATCCGAATACTTCATATTGCAGTGATTATTTCCGTCTGATCATCATGTACCAACAAGATTTTTGAGAATCCAATGCACAGAAACGCATAGAATAATATATTACATTCCCTACATAGCGTTACTATTCATACATAGTAGTCGCAATAAACTCAGCAGCAGCATCCATGGTAATATGTCGAAGCGCTGAAATCAGTTCTCTTTGAAATTTGCTTTCAAAGCTTATCTGTCCATTTTAGGTAAGTACTTCCCTCAAGGTTTTCATGTTTTGTATTCAACAGCCTCCCCGGGGAACTCGGCGTTTTCTTTCTTTAAATTGGGTTTTAACAACTTCTTCGAACCCCGTGTCTATAACTATGTTCGTGACCTAACTGGCTACTAGACCCCTTAATTTCGAGGAAAATCTTATCGCATTTAGGTCTCGAGACTTATTACTCACATTTGTTCCCAAAACTCTACCCTTCCACACACACCCATGTGAATAACTTAACAATCAATTCCCTACAAATGAATTTCTCCAATATAAAGATATATTTAAATTGGATGATACTTCAGTCTCTTGTTTTTGATAATGACACCGTCCGTCGTACTACCTCATAAAATGAAAAACGTGAGAAATAAAAATAAAAAAGAGAGAACTGCATGTCATAAGTCCCTTGTTATATCTGCATCTCTAGTCTATTGGAAGTCGTCGATATCGCTCATAAACTTGTATATAGTGCTGACAAAGCACGTTATCTAGTCGTGCTTCTGCATAGTACTACAAGTTCTCGCATCCTAAGTACTAAGTCCTTAATCTTACGCCGTGAAGGAAAAATCCTGAAGATGTCTTCTGCTACATCAAGACACTTCAAAATAACATTTCCTGTCAGAGGCTCATTGCTCTCCTCAATAGAGCTCTGACAAGATCTCATGAACGATTATTCGACTTTTTCCTTGGTAATATTACAGTCCCTTCGTCGATCAATATTAAGGCCATTGACTTCAACCCATGCGAGGATGCTATTCTAACTTTTGATTGTTGATTTTCTCGGATATATGGAATTCGAAAGATGCGGTCTGATTATCTCCATTTGTTCTCACATCCTATGAACACTGCTTTTCACAAGCAAAGTCATAAGTTTCCCACAAGTTTTTCTCCACATTGTCATTCTTATCATGCAATTTCGATACATGAGAATGTTCAGCATCTCTTTGTCGTAACAATAATCTTTGGCACCTACGTTTACCAACGGTATTCAATGAGTTTCTCATTTAGTAGTTCAGCACTGATGATGTTTCGTTCACTTGAACAAGTTCTTAGGTAAGGAGCAACTCATTTACGCTGATAACATTTAGGTAGTCGGCGGAAACTCTCCTCCAAAACACTTGGAAATCGTTACAACTGTTATTGGAACTCTTTACAGGAGTAGATTGTCTGTGCTGCTGGAAAAGCAAGCATTCTGACCAACTCGTTTATCTATTTGGGGTCACGATGTTCGATTGTGCCATTTCAACAGAGGCATTCCAATAATATTTTTGGTCAAGACACCTTGACACTACTGAGGATCGTCTACTGTTCCGAGGTTCGGTTCATTGTGCAAATATTCACCGTTTTGTTGGAAGCCTACTTCGAAGATCCTGGATCGCAAAGCTAGCTTAAGAAGCTCATGATTTTGCTGCTTTGGAGGAAGTCGAAAGAATATTGCATCCAACATGCGTTTCTGCTATGACTCATGATGTTCTTATTTCTCTAGTATTGCCTCTTTATCTATCCCATCCTGTAATCATCGTGACGTGACTTGAATCCTCACACAGATCCTGAGACCGTATACATTTCCCTGAAGACATAACAGATAGTTACAATAACTATATCCTAAGTCCTAAGTCTCTAGTCTTTCGCCAGGCCCAACTCTTCAATTAAAAGTATCACTCTGGAAATCTCTTGATTATTGTTATTCCATTCCCTTCACCACTATTAATGGCATATTAAATATATACATGTATGTATGTACATAGGAATTTTATTTAAACTGACTGGTATACTCCTTAACACGCGTTATCTGAATCGCGAAATAAGACTTGATTTAAAGGTTATTACTTGATAATTTAAATAAATTTCGCATACATCAAGAAATGATTATAAAATAGAAATGAAAATGAATATAAAAGTTATATAAATGCGACGCTGATGGTTCAATCAGCTTAGGCTCACTCGGACAGGATAAACATCACGTGATGGGATACAACAACGGTACCAGATCTATAGCATTTTTTTTTTGTAACTTTTTTACGATGTTGTTTATGTAATTTTATGTATAAAACTATATGTAAGTAAAATCTTTGTGTTAGCTTATATTTAGGTCAGTTGGAGAACTTATGCTGGTTCCCATTTCCGAAAGTAATCACATTCTGATATTTGTTTAACAATATTTGTAGCAACGTAGCTGTTCTTTGAAGGATCTTGAGCTCTCCCAAATCTGGAAGCTTTCTTCGTAATCATGATCATGTAGATATATCTGTCGATAGTTTTTGACTTGGCTATTAGACCCTCTGGCATTGAGGGAATAAGGATCAACTGAATTTCTCAGGACTATCTTCCGATTTGCATTAGAATCTATGCCACAATTGTAACATGTTGGAACATTGGAATATTAGATATGTTGTCTCAAGTTCTGATACCACAGTGAGAAAAATTCTTTTCTTTATGACTTAAACGTGCATTGGGGACATCTGAAAGTGCGGAGAGATTGTTGTAGCATCGTAGCGAGCCATGGAAGAATTGCCTTAAAGTATCCGAGGCAAGGACATCTTCATGAGACAGTAGAGTAAGAGCTTTCCACCATCTTCCATATTTCAGCTCTTATTCGAAGACCAGAAAAAGGAGTAGTTTAGGATTTGCAAGATCTTGTAGCGAGCCATGGAAGAATTGCCTTAAAGTATCCGAGGCAAGGACATCTTCATGAGACAGTAGAGTAAGAGCTTTCCACCATCTTCCATATTTCAGCTCTTATTCGAAGACCAGAAAAAGGAGTAGTTTAGGATTTGCAAGATCTTGTCCTTACAAAATCCTTCAGAAATTGTCGTACAAGATGATGGAATTAATCTGTCACTGGTCTTATCCCCAATTGGATTCTGTGGACGGATAATAATGCTGAGACAGGGTCGCAAAGACGCTACAAATAATATAGGTCTCTTCCTGTTGTCGGAGGTTATCTGTAACTTTTTTAATCATAGGGCGATCGAAGAATTTGCAGATGAAAATCTGTATAGTCGATTCTGTTTTTTGCACCTATAGCAGTCGAATGGCAAAACAAAATACCTTCTTGCTAGATAAATAGATAAGGTCATTTCTCGGACAAAAGAAGGAGTCACTAGAAATCTATACAGAAACTTTGTTCTTGTATCTTGTAGTAGGCTGTCTATGTCCCACAATCTGAAACCACCATACTTCTTTGGGATGATCAAAATGTCTTTCTTCATTAGCAGACATCTTTTCCCCTTACCGAAACCAGATAGAAAGGACTGCTTTATTGCAGAGAAAGGTCCAAAAATTGGAAAGATATCGTCTGAGTAAAATAGAAGGGAGAGTACTCAGAGTTTGATGTTATTGATTTGCATTTAAAGAGGATCATTTTGTGTTTGGAAAAAGCAACATATGCCATCTAACTTACATAACTTGGAGTTCCTAAAAACTATAGAACCTTTATTTACCGGCATTCCCAGTTTTTCGAAAACACTGTCAGGAGGCTTGAGAAAATTAATCTGCGGAAAGTGGTAAGATCTATGGGAGGAGGATTAACCCCCACTGAGAATATCCTTGTTTTCGTTGTGTTCAGTGTCGAGGCTGAGGCATGACTGTAAAAGGAGAGAATTGAGGAGCATTTGAACATATCCTCTATCGTGGAACAGGACCGTGTCAACATCGGCATACGCTTGACCTGTTAATAAGGCCACTTGTACAAAACGTATCTTTTCGTTATTAGGAAAAGAAAAGTCTGCAAAGATTCCTTATGTACTGCTGTGGATAGATAACAGAAGGAAGTCGAGGATCGAGGAGAAAAGAGCAGACAAGAGAGGGTCTTCTTGCCTGACTCCAGAGGTCATATTGAATTTCTTCCCAATCCAATCATTCACAATCAATCTTGCTTGGGATGATTCAGACATGGCTGAAAGAGCATTTTCGAATAGTGTTGGAAAAACAAAGAACCTAATTGTTTTGCTAATGTACTCCTTTGACATTCGGTCATAGCCATTTTTGAAGTCAAGTCTCATGACGTATCCATCTAGACTGAACCTCTTGTCGAAGACTATGGACATGTTTCTTACTAGATTCTCAGCTCTGTGTCTAGGAGTAAAACTATACTGCAAAGAGCTGAAGGCCTTAGAAGATAACTAGGAGTCTTTGGTTAATCAGTTTGGCATCACAGTTGAGATGGTTATTAGGGCGAAGATGATTGACAGTGATATCTCTTCTGGGATCATAAAAATCTAGTAAGAAAACGTGATATGTCAAATGCAGAAGACCTAGGAACAGAATTTCGAAAAAGACTAGATTCCATCGGGTTCTGGGTAGGAATTCTTCTTCTTGCGGCACTTGGTCATAGAGATTGTCAAGGGGATGGCTAGAAATTCTCGTTCCTGATATGATAAATAAATAGGGTTGAAACAATGATAGAAATGTCTGAGGAGACTACACGGTAATGGTATAGTTGCTATAAATGGTCTGTAATTACCCCTAAGATCTGGTCATTTCAAGAAGCTGCCTTTTTGATCTCTGATTTGGGAGATAAAGGAAAAGTCATCTCTAAGGACACAATTCCTAGAATAGAAGCAAAGATATTCAAAGATATGAGAGGAATAACGCAATCTTGCAATTTTACCAACAACTGACCCGAGTTTTGACTTTTTGATAAGGGAGTGCTTTTTTTTTTGATTAAAGGCTTGATACTTTGAATATCTCTTTCATTTTCAGTTTCCTACTATATCTGTGAAAGGTTCGAAATTCAAGTATTTCGATAAAAAAAATTTCGGTTTCATTCTCGATAAAGTCGTTAGAGATATTAAACAAACCTTTTTCAAATAGTTTGTTACTTGGTGTAAATGCAGTTTAAAAAAGGTAAAAAATTGGGAAATGGGAATTGTAGATAAACTCAGACCATCTCGCCTATAAGATTTTTGCTTCCGGAGTTGTGTAAAGTCTGTCTATATGTCGAGCTGATCCTTTCAGACTTCCAGATTTCATACTTCCTCTGGAGTCAAAAGACAATAAAAATGAGGGGGTTTCTGGGTGAATGGATTTGAACCAATGTTTGAGAGAGAAATTCTAACTTAGTTCTGTGGTATTTTGAGGTGGGTGAATCAACTGGTACGTGTCTTAAGGAGTCAATATTGTGCAAGACATTATTGAAATCACTTCCTAGTAAAATTGGGTAATGGGGTGGGTTTTTGGAAAGATGAGAGAGAAGGGATTTGTTAACTAAAAGACTTCCAATAGTCCACTTTGAGTATTGGGAGCATACTGGAGCGTAAATAGATATGAGGCGAAATGTGTTATGGTGAATGAGAAAAGTACCGTCGGTACCACGACGGACTAGGGAAGATCTATTGTTGTGCTCGACCACACAAAAAGAAATACCGAGCCAAATAATGGCGTAGACGGAATTAGGGCTTAATCGGAAGACACATGAGAAGTGAGTTTTAATATTGTCGGCTTCGAAGAGGAAGAGTACGGAGGAGTCAAAAGAAGAGAATATATGTTGATGATCCTCTATGAAATTAGGAAAAGTAACAAAATTTTTTCCTAAATTTAACAGTATTAGTTGACGCATAAACATCATTATTTTAAGAAAAATATTTGTAAAAAACAGGAAAAGGGTGATGAGGACAAAGATATTCAGTTGGAATCACAGTTGATAGAAATGTTAATCCGATTCCAAACCCTGAAGCAACTCAACTAGCTCTTCCTGTTCATTAACATTTTGCACATGGGAAATTGGAGGTAAAGAGGAAAATAAATCCGCGGGAACTCTCGATTAACCTTCCGAGAGGAAGCAATGTGTGTATCAGACTTCAAACTTGCTACTTCTTTACTACCGGAGGAGCATTTAGTAATCTTGGAAGGATTTGAAGTAACATGCTGGTTTTCAGAGCTCAAATAATTTGTCTTTTTGTTAAGAGTGGGAGCTGTTGATTTATACAGAAAGGAGAAAGGGGATGTTGAAGGAAGAGATATTACAATCTCCTTTGCTATAACTTTTTTTTACTAACCCAGGACAGATTTGGATTTGGTGGGTGTCTCTGCAATTGCAACCAACCTAACTGGAGTTGGAGGAACCATAGGAGTACAATTGATGGGAGATTGACCTTGAAGTGTCGAGAAACAATTGGGCAAAGAATCTCTTTCGACTGTGCCTTCAACGGAAAAGAGAATACAGGGTCATTTGGCACCTGATCGCATAACTGTCTAAGAGGCCTTGGGTTCGGGGGATTTGGGAGTGGTTCGATTGGTCTTATTTCTCATTCCACGAGATCTTGCGTCATGACAGGTTTAACGGCAGATGCAGGGATTTACATTGGGACAGTAGATACATTGTGCGAGGTTTGGGAAAGAACACCTGGTCTCTTTTGAAGGTGAGAAAGCTAGTTTCAAAAAAAATAGGTTAGCCTTTTCTATGGCAGAATCATTAAGGAAAAAACTTGCAGAGTGGCAGTATCTATCTTCAAAGACAGGAACTTTCTTTTCTTTCATATCTTTCCTCATGCGGTTAGAGGTTACTAAGGCACATGCAAACTGTTCTCCAACAAGTTGGAAATCGCTGAAAGTTTTAAAGTCAAATAAAACTGTTATTGGTGTCAGAGGTTTTTCTTTTCATGTGTAGACAGGTTCAGGAGCAACAACGTGTATCTTAGCATCAGGTCCAATGTGTTTGAAGACGGACAGTGTGCATCTGTGTGAGAACGGAAGTTGTAGAACAATTAGGATCTAGTCTCTCCTTTCTTGGTGATAGAGAGAAAACATCATCGTCTTCGTTGGTGAAGAAGAAAAACATATCAGACGCGGAGAAGTATTTATGAACCTGGCTCTAACTTCGTTTTTCTTATTGGCTCCAAAAAAAAATAAGGTATCTGAAGGAAGACAGTTCGGATGGTCTCAACTTTCTCTTTCCCCAAGAAGACATACTGGTAAAATTTTTACAGAAGTCTCAAAAGTTTGGATCAAATTATTCTGGATGAAAGAAGAGATCGGAATTCAAGTAATTCGGTCAACTATGACCCGAAGTTGTTAATTGCTGTCATTAACGACGTCTGGAAGGTAGTCGCACTTTTCTTCTTCCTGACACCTCTAGAAAAGAGTTTGAAGATGTTGAAAGAGTCGAGATAATCTCCGGTAAAACCTGGAGAAGGAAAGTGGGAACGGTGATTATGGTTAACTCAAACACTTTTGGCGGCAACATAGGTCCAGGAGGGAATAAGATGGGACGTTGTCAGGTTATATATTCGATTTACAAGACCGCTATTGGTAATCAACAATCAATCTCCAACAGCAATAGGAGTGTCAAAAAAACTAACTAGATGAGATCATGAATTAAAAAGGTTGGTGCAAGATTTCCCCACTCTGGTTTTAAGACATATTTAGTCAATCAATTATTCAACCTTTTAGGTAATATATATTATTTATGGCTTAGTATTACAATGGAACTCTCAAATCTCAATACTAAACTTCAACAACATGTAAGCAATATTAAACGGTTTAATTTCATTTATATATTATCAAATCAATTTGGGTCTGCAAAATTTTTCGCATGAAAAACCCGACTTCTCTTGACATCGAAAGATTTTGGCCACGGAGTCGACACTTATCGTATTAATAAAATCAATTATATTCTTTCTGAAATTTTTGCTGTAAATTTGTTGTTTGCTCATCATGAATACGATACTGCTATTCGTCATATTATAATTCTTTCATGTGATGATGATGTCATGTATAATTTTTGGCAACTAACTGGTCAAAAATTATATTACCATTTGCAAGAGATATATGGTCATCCTAGTGATAGGCCGATGATCAATACAATAAATGACATTTTTAAAACCAATTGAAACCCTTCGAACTTTGAAAAAAATCAAATGATTTGTGACAAGTTGATATTTCTTCGAGATGTGTTTGGTTCTATGGATGAGCTGTTGTTTTATTTTTTCGCATCAATATTCAATAGAAATATTTAAAAAATTTCATTGAAGAAGGTAAAAACTCTCAAATCATTTATGATAAACTTAAACTTGGTTGCTTTGGAAATTGGTGATTCTATTCCTGTAGTTTCTGTTCAGAAAACTGTTTTGTGTGAGATTGCTATAGGAAGTTGGGGCATTCGGCAATATTTTGCTATACTCAAGCATATAAATTAATTGCTGCAAAAGAAGACACAAATCTAAAAAATCTGCTTGAACTGTGTGAATTATGTAACTAGGTGCTACGAGATTGGTACACCAAATGGACTCAATACCATTTTTGCATCTTTTGCTACAAGGTTCATTTTGTCTGAGTGATCCTAAACTGGTTGGACCATGAGATTCGCATTTATATAACTTTTATATTTATTTTAATTCCTGTTATATAACTATTTCTTGATGTATATGAAACTAATTTGAATTAACAAGTTAGAATCTGTAAGTCAAGTCTTATATCATGTTCATAAGCATAAATATACTAAAATTCAAATAGGAAAGCATCGTAATTTTTTTTTACTTATTCAACTAATATTACAGCAATAATGAAAGATAATGAGAAATGTCGCAATTGGTATCACCATAGAAGCAATGAGGAACCTGATTCTCTTTAACTGTAAAAACAAGCAAGACTAACAATTCTACTGCAACTACAAAGGCTATATTCCACAAATATCTTTTTTCCCATTAAAAAATTACTCATAATTAATATTTATTGGGTGTATGAGTAATGTTGGCATTTCTCACACTCATAAATTTAATTTATCAGACCTTGAGATCATGAGAAAAAAATAATAATCCAACTGACCCCTTCCACTGATGATATCATATTTGTTATGGAATTTGTAATATGAAAACAGATTGTATTTCGAGAATGAATACTGCTCGTCAGGATGCAGCACCCTTCGGTAATACTTTTTTCAAAAATTATACACCCCTTACTGTCATGCTGATCCTTAGCTTGAACTGTTTCATTCAACTTTTCAAATATCAGACGATGAATTTAAACAGTACTTGAAGAGAATAAAAGAATTTTTTAAAAGGTTTAAAGAATCCATTCAAGATAATTTGAAAAGTGACAAAATATTTTGCAACTAGACGTTCAATAGGTTAAGGTTCAAGGGGCGATAGTTCATGCTGTGAGCGCTGTTTGTTTAAAAAATTAAAACTTTGTTCAGTGATGTGGATGTGCCAAGTTATATTGAAAACATTAAGTCCAAAACCAGCTATTATTTTGTAGTTGTGGTCTATGGCATTGGTGGTTAATATTATACCACCAATTTTACAAGGGTGTATTGTTGCATAGTCATAGACATAAATATAATTAGGCCATTTGATATGAATAGGCCATTTGATATGAATAGGCATTTCTGATTACCCTGGACCATAGGATTTGATGGACTTAACCATTATAAGTGTTATTAAATATTGAAGTTTTACTGGACTGGAGAAAACGTCCCGTGATTCATGAAGGACCGTAGAAACAGCCACTACACCAGAAGAATTTAACCAAACATTAGAGCCTCGACCACGCCACTTGGTTTATATTGTAGCAACGACAGAAAATCTACTTGAGAGTAGCCTTAATAAATTGAAGTTTTCAAAAAAAAAAAAGAAAAAATGCAGATGATATTACTTCTCCATAGAAAAGGAATAAACCAATTTCTTCCTTAGGGTTTTGACGATAGTAAAATTAGTTGAGAAAATGGAAGTATTGGTCATGGTAGAAATGAGAATTAGATTGGTACTTGGGATAATCATGATAGTAAACATCAACATGGTGGCTAAATTTATTACGTATTTCAGTAATAGGCGTATAAGAATTGTATAGATTGTCTGATGAATCGTGAATATGGAAAATGTCAGTTGTTCCTCGAAGTATGGAACCACCTTTAATCCCTAATGATGTAATTAAGTCAGCAATCAAGAATGGAAGTCGCTCACAGTAATTTACACTAATATGATTAATTCTCACGTTACACACCAGGAATGACGAATATTATGAAGCTTGGATTTATTCATGATTGTGGATTAACTGTAATTCATGATATTCAACTACTTTTTTAGAAGAGAAAAATTAATGAATTCGAAAAGATAAACACGAAACCTTCCCTGACAACATCCCGAAGTAAACCATCTCGATATTGTTAAGTATCCCGAAACACAAGGATATAGAAAAAAATCAAATTCACTATTGTATTCCTTGTTTGTTACCTACTATGACCAAACCCCTGTGGTCTGGTCGGTAGCTGCTCGCGCACAATCGAGTGGAGTCTCGGGTTCGAGCCCGTCCTGAGTCGGTTTGTAATGGTTTTTCCCCTGGGAAGGGTAACCCTCCACATCTGGGCGTAATGAGATTGCCCGCGACGGATGAACAGGTTTTCCCATTGCACGTGCATCGGTTAAGAGTAACCGATCCGAAAAATTTAACCCTGGCCGCTACTAAATGCAGAATTATCAAACG
>JAJMJJ010000208.1:0-29531 GCA_030568955.1 Geotrichum siamense (nom. inval.) | reverse complement strand
AGTGTTATTTTGAAATTATTAGCAACCTTTCTAGCTTTTGTAATTTTAATTAATTCTAAGGTAATAGTTCAGAATCTTGGAAATCACATACCAACATTGCAGGTTTTAAAGTTGGAAAGTATTATCTATATTTTTTCTAGATCAATTAGTATATACATGAATTAATCCATTTACTAAACTCTTCAATTCTGGTAGTACTGTGTCGAGTATTGCACAAACTGGACCTATATTAATCACCAACTATTCTTTCCAGTAACTGTTCCAATTTATTACTTTTTTCGTTGATTCATCTTTTGCAGATGAAGCCAGACTATTTCAGTTGGATTGGATTGGGTTAAGATTATAGGGAATAACAGATATGGAAAGAAGTTTTCCTGGAAAACCTGTTATCTAACGCGTTTGTATTAGAGACAAGTTTATTTTTTCCCCCCTATAAATTCTTGGTGAGATATATTGTATAAACTAATTGAATTTTTATGGATATCTCTGTCTATTGAACGAATGAATATTTTCCATATAATTAATGAAATTTGTAGATTCATGAACTTTTTGAGAAAATAATAATCATAACAAACATCATGCATCTTGTGTGATATATTATGCATGTAAACATTTGCAGGCTACATATGTAATTAACATTTGAACATATATTTGGTGGTACTTAATATATTTTGTTAGTTAATATGTACAAGAGTTTTCCTATTTTCGTAACTTTAGTTTTGGTGATATCAATTTGTATTGAATGACCGAAACTTTGCTCGTCGAATTAGATTCTATTAATTGAAGAGAATTCCCCAACATACAAGAATAATCATTTACTACTCTTTTTGGAAATTACTACTCAAAATAATAAAACATTAGTAATCACAAAACGCGAATATATTAGAAAAATGAAATTCTAGAAAACTGATGTCATATTTTAGACTCTGGTAGAACTCATGGAGGTATTTTGGAGCGGTATAATTTACTTGGGATTTGCCTCCCTAGAACCATTTGAACATTGAAGAGAAACAAAATAATATCATGTCCGCTTTAATCAGAGCACGTCTATTGTCAAGGAATCTTGGTAAAACTTCTAAAAGATGGTTAAGTAGTTTTGCTGGTGTTGTTCCGTCGACAAGAACATCAATTTTGCCCAATGGTCTTACAGTGGCGACTGAGACGGACCCAAATTCACAAACAGCTACGGTTGGTATCTGGATCGATGCAGGATCACGAGCTGAGAACGAGCAAAACAATGGAACGGCTCATTTCCTTGAACATCTCGCATTTAAAGGAACAGCAACAAGAACTCAACAACAGATTGAACTTGAAATCGAAAATATGGGTGGCCATTTAAATGCTTATACTTCACGTGAAAACACTGTTTATTATGCAAAGTCGTTTAGAGATGATGTCCCGAAAGCAGTGGAGATTGTTGCTGATATTTTGCAGAATTCTAAATTGGCGGATGGTGCAATTGAAAGGGAAAGAGCAGTGATTATTCGAGAATCGGACGAGGTTGATAAGATGCATGATGAAGTGGTTTTTGATCATTTGCATGCTGTAGCATATCTTGGTCAACCTTTAGGACGCACAATTTTGGGTCCGAAGAGCAATATTATGACGATTAGTAGAAATGATTTGAGAAGTTATATTAAAAAGAATTATAAGGGTGACCGTATGGTTTTGGTAGGCGCTGGTGCAGTTGAACATGAAGATCTTGTCAATCTAGCTGAAAAGAACTTTGCGAAGATCGTCAAGTCTAATGTTTCTGTAGCCCCTGGAACTGGGTCTCGAAATCCTAACGATGTTCCACGCTTTGTTGGTGACGAAATTCGTCTTCTTGATGAATCAATCCCTTCTGCCCATTTCGCTATTGCCGTTGAGGGCGATTCATGGAATTCCCCAGATTTTTATACTGCCCTTGTAGCCCAAGCTATCATTGGAAATTGGGACAGATCGTATGGTAGTGGAATGAACCAAGAATCCAAACTCTCTAGCATCGCCTCACAATACAACTTAGCCAACTCATTTTTATCTTTTTCCACATCATACTGTGATACCGGACTTTGGGGAATTTACATGGTAGCCGATGGCTCACAGGATATTGCAACATTAGTTCAATACACACTTAAAGAATGGCGCCGTTTATCAACCAATGTGACTGATGAAGAAGTTGACCGTACAAAAGCTAGACTAAAAGCATCTTTACTCATGAGCTTAGATGGAACTACTCCCATTGCTGAAGACATTGGTAGGCAATTAGTTTCTACAGGAAAGAGAAAGAGTCCAGAGGAAGTTGAAGAAGATGTGAATAAAATTACTGCAGATGATGTTATGACATGGGCTAAGAAACATCTAGTGGATAAAGATATTGCTTTAGCTGCTTTAGGATCCATTGCTGGTTTACCAAAATATGAAACCATTAGAGAAGGTATGAAACTTTAGAAAATCACACTGCTAAAAACAAAACGAAAAATGTCGTAAATGTATAAAATTGTTTAATTACATCAATTTAAAATACTGTAAGTAATAATAATTATTACTACTATGGTAATAATACATTTGACTTCCCATCAATTTACACATGTTATTTGAAATAAAGTAAATTATAATAACATAATACATTTTCATTCGAACTAATTGCAGAAAAGTATAAACAATGAAGAATACCAGGCACTTAAAAACAATAACTAAATGGTCTCTATGTTTTGACAAGGAAAAAGATTACATGCAGTTTATTTTCATAAAAATTATATGAACTATTAGTATTCCTAAAATCATGACAACAATTTCCCAAATACAATATAAATTTAATTAAAATATGACTTACAGGGTAAACTAACATAAGATATTTGAAAATATAACAAATATATTCGTCTGTCAGAATACATGTTTTGTTGGCAATGATAAAAACGGAAGATGAAGTCAGATGGTTTAAAAGTGTCATTGTTGAAGGAGCCTTTCAACTTCAAAAGGTTACACACTTTTTAACACACAACGATCAAGAAATGCATCATAAAACACTCAGAGTGTATTTTAGGTGGCACCTTTTTTACCCTACTTCAGATAAGATGGTGGTGCTGTTCTTATTAAAAATAGTATCTCATGACAAATAAGGGTGTTGTGCGTAGTTTTGGTAAAGGACTTGCAAAAGAAGGGAAAAGGTGTTTGAATTTTAATATTTTCATCTGATTGTTGGGTTCACAACATTTGTCATGTGAGAAGGACAACAATGTATAATATTACTCTGAATCCATAAAAATATATATCTTTGAATAATATATGTAGTTATTGGAATATTATAATTGCAGAAGGGATATTTATTCATTTCATCTATTTGGCTATATATAAATAGTAGGTTTACGTTCTAAGTATGTAAATTTATAAATATAAAAATATTATTCTATCATTTAAAATGCTATATTAAATTCATTTTTTAACATAATTATTTAAATATGCAATTAAATGGTTATAAGCCGTTAAAGTGTTAAACATGTTTTGTTATACCACTTTCTCTGTTTCCAAAGATGAATTAGTAAAGTTCTAAGGCTGATAAACTTATTGTGACAGAGAAGTAAGTTGAAGAAAATGGTAAATAAGTCATCAAATAAAAGACATGACTCCATCCTTTTTCTACCGTACGTATCTTCAACATCGATAATTCTTCCTAATAGTAATACAGCAAATTTTATAATTGGTATTTGCCATTATATATCATATCACTTTTATACAACATTTTGCGTGTAGATCTTACATCAGCGTTCATAAAGTTGAGATCAAATATTAGAATAAGTAATGGATTTCTGGATTTCGAATGTTGTGATTTTTTTTTTTTCTTCCTACATCTAAACTTTCATTATCAAAATAAAACTTTATACAAAAATTTAAGCACAAAGTGTTCCAACTTGTTATTTATAACATATGGAATGCACCATATTAAAATACTCCTAACAATAATACACTACTATCGAGGTTCAGATTAATATGTGAATCTTTGGTTACTTAAAATACTTCATGGATCGCTAAATATTATTGGTCTCAACGACACCTCGGAAACCTATTGTTATATAATTGAACATCAGACAACCAATTTAAATGAAATAAATAAATGAAGTAACTAACGAAATAAATAAATACTTAGATACATATACGAATACACCTGTATGGAAGTAATGTAGATGTATATAAATTCTTATGAAACCGCTATTGTGAATCCAACAACTGGTACAAAAGGAATTTAGAAAAACATTAAATGTAACCATGTTATGACATTTTAACCGGAACTCCTAAAGGTCCACCAACATGCATTGTTAATCTTGACCTTAATTTAAGTTCACCATTGGGGAAAACTCCTTCAACAGTTTCCAATTTTTTAAATTTCTGTAGCAATCGTACGACAGTATAAGAGATTTCAGTTAATGCAAATTGTTGACCTAAGCAAATCCGTGGACCTCCATTAAACGGGATATAGTCCCATGAATGATGATCTTTAGTTTTATAGTCGTACCATCTTTCAGGGTTGAAAGTGTTAGAATCCGGGCCCCACAATTGAGGGTGTCGATGAAGACTGAAAACAGAATAGTTAACAATAGAGCCTTTGGGGATCAGAATGGGTGATTTTCTGTCGGGACCACCACCAAGGGGAAGGGTAGTATCAGTAGAAGCAACTCGGAAATTTCCAGGGACGATAGGGTAGAGACGAAGAGTTTCGTTGATGACATACCTGAGATAGACTGAACGCTTAAGAGTTTCGAATGTGATATTTGCAGTATCTGTGCCAAAGTTAGCGATGATTTCATCTCGAAGTTTGGCGTATACATCAGGGCGCCGACTGAGTTCCATGAATAGAAAAGAAAGTGTCGAAGCAGTTGTGTCTCTACCAGCAATAAGGATATTCAACGTCTGATCACGCAAAACTATAGGATCATGAGTCTCTTTAACTAATTCATCCAGAAAGACAAATCCATTAGTTTCTGAATTCTGCTTCTTTTCATATCTTTCTAGGGCAAGTTTCACAAATCCATCAGCAAAAGTTTTGCATGTGTTACAATCCTTTCTAAATTGTGAAGATGTTACAAATCTGCTGAAGTTTTGAACAATCCCACGAAAAAGCAACATTTGCTTCGACCGTTCAAATGATTCACCAAACTCTTTTGCTAATGGAATTTGAGGATTGCCCCCGGTAAGCAAGTTTACTGACACACCAAAAAGGAATTCTGTGGCAGTATCGATCGTGAAATTGAAAAAGAGATTCTGAATGTCGATGAAATCGTCGGATTCCTCCAATTTAGATATCAGATGCTGAACATGATATTCCAATGATTCTAATCTTGAGATTTGTTCTCTCGAGAATTGTGGTCTTAACATAGCTCGAGAGTGTTGCCAACCATTTCCATCTAAAGTAAATATTCCATTACCTAGCAACGGATAAAACATTGAATGGCGTCGACCCAAAGTAAAGTCCTTAAACTTTGTAGCCAGTATAGTTTTTATATTTTCTGGTTCCACAGTCAGAAATATAAATGTCCCCAGAACCTGCTGGCGAACTGTTTTAGTATCTGGATCAGCAAGAATTGCTTCCTTGAAATTATACGGCGCCCTTTCGAGTCTGATTGATTTCAGAACTGAGTAAAACCCAGGAATACCGTAGGGCTGAGACCAACTAACATGAGGTAATTTTGTATCTTTATAGGGATTGAAATATGAAGCTTTCAACAAATAAGCAGTATGTTGAACTAAAGGCTGACCAACCAGATATAACAAAAGAACTATTGCCAACAAAAGAATTGGACTTGATCGACACACCTCAATTACAGCTAAGCATACAGAAAATATAAGCATTGGTGATATATATTTCTGCAAAGACCTGTATGAAAACGTATTTGGAGTGGGCAAGTGGTATTTTGGGTGGTACTGGTTACAAAAGAAGAAAATGTAAAAAATAAAAAACGTGATCGAGAATAGTTAATGTCAGCACAACAATTTGACTGTAGTGCCATTAGAGTAACAACGGCTCAGTTTTCTACAGATTACAATTGTCCGTGATGAAAAAGGATTATCGATCAAGTCATGCAAAACTTGATGATAGGAACGCGACGGTGACTAAAATCATGACAATAAATTGGTTATGTAATCCGTTTTCTAGGTGTAGACCCAACCGATGAAGCTGCATAACAAAAAATAATAGGAATTCTCCAGATTTGTTACTATTGAATCTTCCAGATTCTGTTTGAATGCACTAAGTTGGCCGATGAATATAGAGAAGGCTGAAGAAGCACGAATTAGGCTGACGAAGGAACGATCCTTGAAAAAGCAAGAAGATTCCCCATTATATAATAAGCATTTTAGTCTTTGTAATCATATTTCTCCCGTGTTGGTTTACAAGATCAATGTAGTAAATACAACCGTAGGAACGTAAAATATTAGGCGATTTATATTTGGAAATCCCGTGTCGTTTTCACTGAGCTCCGACTGATTACGATAAATAATAGAGTTCCGATGATTACAAATAATCGATTTTATCGCTAACTTTATAGAGGACATAGTATAGCACTTAGCACTTGGACGCTCCATGATAAATATTACTATGGAGAGAGATACATCAATTGTTTGTTTATAGCAATATATTTTCTTTTTGCCCTGGTAATTTCTTCCGAGACTGCTAGTATTTTCCACATGTGTTACCACAGAATTAAAAAATTTATTCCTTCAAATTCTATCGCGTCTCTGCTGTAGTAGAGTAGCACTGGTGCCTGAATTCATACAGAACACCTGGCTGTATGCATAATCAGTAAGGGTTATGTGTAAAGTCAATGAAAATATTTGAATGAAAATAAGAGAGTAGATATTCAGGGATAGGACACCACAAATGATGTATTGATGCATGCATTTACTTCTAAGTACCGTATTAAACTAAAGCGTCCAATAGGATTTTAGTATTTGAATCGGAGTCTTCGGCAGCCACGACAAAATTGTGTGCCATTATCAAATGCGTTACTAAGCATTTGTAGTGCAATAAATTTGGTGAACAGGATGTTGGGATGACTGCAGCTGTATCAGAAGACTTTATCGTCACTGTTCCTATTGCTCATGCTACTACTACAGCTGCTTGGTATGTAAATCGGAGTGACACAAAACGTTGGACAGCTGGTGATACTCTCCGAAGGTTTTAGTTTAAGCAACCTGATTTCTAGATGCTGGTGGTACTAGTACTATGACCGAAGTCTGCAATCTACAATAGTGAGAATAGTAGTATAGTTAATTTATTTTTATTTTCCCTGTTTTCTTCCGCCATTTCAACTCTTCTTGTATATGTCAATCTTCTTACATCTTCTTTCTTTCTCCGTGTATTATCGCACTTCTTGCTCTTATTATCCCATATTGGTTAATAATATTGGTTAGTTTAACATATCTACACCACAAATTATATCCTTTTCTTGTCCATACAACTCTATTGCCATGAAAAGTTCGGTTTCCATTTCCAATACAACTACGACTCCTCCTGTATCCTCTACTACTCCGAATACACCACCATCACAGCTGCCACAAAATGCTTCATTACCTTCAAGTAATACCCCCGCTTTTAACTTGAATGGCAAAAAGGTGAAGCAATCTTTACATCTCGATTTATCATCTTCTAATTTGAACCCTTACGACTACATGAATTCTCCCAAAACTGATATCATACCTCCAAAACTTCAAACACCATCACATTCGTCTGAATGCAACCGTTCTCACCACAGCAGACAAGATGTTCATCATTTATCGCAGGTTTCTCATCATGAATGCCATCAAAGTACCCTCTCAATGAATAATATTCCTGCCGTACCTATCAACTGTCACTCTTCAACATCACCTTCATCGTCGACACATTCATCTACTTTTGATTCAGCGCCATCTTCCATCTCATCTACTTCTTCAACTAATGAAGACACTTCTAATTACAAATCTTTACAGCCTTTAACTCCACAGTGTAGTAGCTCGGCAACCACGGTTACAAGCAAAACCCCAACCCCAACGTCTAATATTTCTCCTGAAACTGTAACTGCCACAACAAGTGAAGTTCATTATGTTGAAAATAATCAAGAAGAACACCAGGATTACATTTGTCCTTCTGATTCTGATGATGACGATGATGATAGTGACTCCGAAGCAGAATGCTGTCTTCCCGATGAGGAATCGGTCAAAGATTACTGTAAGGGCGGCTACCATCCCATTCAAGTCGGTGAAAAATTTAAAGATGGTCGATATGTCGTTGTAAGGAAGTTAGGTTGGGGTCATTTTTCAACTGTTTGGCTTGCTAAAGATTCTCACAATAATAATAAGCATGTCGCACTAAAAGTTGTGCGTTCTGCTTCTCATTATACAGAAGCTGCTATGGACGAAATTAAACTTTTACAAAGTGCCTCTTCTGGAAATCAATCTCATCCAGGTCGTGCCCACGTTGTGGCTCTATTGGATTCCTTTAATCACAAGGGACCTAATGGAACGCACGTTTGTATGATCTTTGAAGTTCTTGGTGATAATTTACTTGGCCTTATCAAAAGTTTTAACTACAAAGGAATTCCCCCCCTGTTTGTGAAACAAATCACAAAACAAGTCTTATTGGCTCTAGATTATTTACATCGAGAATGTGGTGTGATACATACTGACTTGAAACCAGAAAATGTTCTTATTGAAATTGGTGACGTTGAAGAAATTATGAGAATTGTTGAAAAAAAAGAAGAAGATGAACGTAAAATAAGACAGGCCCAGAGAAATGCAAATCGTAAACGACGTTGTGAAACTATAAAACGACGACATAGAAGTCGTTCAATAATTACTGGTTCCCAACCTTTGCCTAGTCCATTACGTCGATGCTCAGGTTCAGGATTCTTTTCAGACTTTACAATGTCTCCTTCTGTTGATTGTTCTGTTGCAAATTCAGCATCACATTCAGTTGTTAGTTCTGCTCACACGTCGAAAGAACCTGCTCCTGATAGAGCTACGGCGGCACTTGAACGTGAAATTGCTAAGTTTTCTATTGGTTCTACTGACTCAGTTTCAAATTCTGCGTCATCTTCAAGATCGTCTTCTCAAAGTAATGAACTTAAACCTGTTTTAACTACCGCATTGGACGAAGGTTTAATCTCAGTAAAAATTGCAGATCTAGGAAATGCATGTTGGACAAGTCGTCATTTTACGAATGACATCCAAACACGACAATATCGTGCACCCGAAGTAATTCTAGGATCTTGCTGGGGTGCTAGTGCTGATATTTGGAGTATGGCATGTTTAGTATTTGAACTTCTTACTGGTGATTATTTGTTTGATCCACAACCAGGGGAAAATTATGGGAAGGATGATGATCATATTGCTCAAATTATTGAACTACTAGGACGAATTTCATTTCAAGTAATGCTTACAGGACGTTGGTCACCTAGTTATTTTAATCGACGAGGAGAGTTACGAAATATTCAAAGACTGAAGCCCAGATGTTTACGGCAAGTTTTAGAAGAATTTAAATTTCCACCAGAAGAATGTGAATTGTTGACAAGCTTTTTGCTTCCAATGCTCGAAACTAATCCAAAAAGAAGAGCTGATGCAGGTGGTATGGTATCACATGAATGGCTTAAGGATGCGAGAGGATTAGAATTTATTTCAGTTGGTAGAGAAGTTGGAGCGCCTGGTAAAGATATAGAAGGTTGGGCTAAACAAATTAAACCTGCTACCACTAGTACATCATCAACACATTCTCAGCCTGATGAGAAGTGAGGTTGATGAACCTTTTTTTCTTGTCTTTCTTTTTAAAAGAAATATATATATTTATATTCATGTACACTTACTTGTATGTAAGGTGTGTACATTTTTTTTTTAATTCCCCCCTTCTTTTTTTATTTTGTTTGTTATAAATTTGTGTGTGTTTTATATTGTTTTTATGGATTTTAATGGCGTTTTGATTTTTTTTGTATAAAGAGATATTATGTTTAATAAGCACATCTTCCAAGGTTACTACTACATTATGATTTTTTTCGGGATTCGTTGTTAAAATGTGTTATTTCGTTTCTTTTCTTGAATCATAGTACTTTTTATTTCTTTTTTTGTTCAATAGCATCTATTAGGTATACAGAATACAAACTGATCGTGTAACCAACATAGATTTTTACATACTTTCCATGACATTTAACTTTTTCGCATCTTGTAGTCAGTCATCACAAATTTGAACTGCTTTGAACTTCAGAAATCTCTTTACTATTAGGAAAAGATATCTAACAGAATATATAGTACGTTCATATAGATCGAGTAATATAGAAGAAGATAATAAAAATAGATATTAACAAATGAAAGGGAACTGAAATACAAGATATATTCTATTTTCAAGAAAAAGTAATAAAATAACTAACAATTTAAATGATTGTTTCAATTTGTTTAGCATATTCCAGTCCATTTGCAATAATCTTTTCAGCATTTGATAAATGACTTTCATCTTCTTCATTATTAGCACCTTCTCCCTGGTTCTCATCTAATTTTTGAAGAGCAGTAGTACTGTTGTCCGAAGAAGGGAAATAAATGACACTGTTTTGAATGACCCAACCATATTGAGAATCGACAAAGTCAATAACTTCTTTGTCTTGATCAAAAAATAAGACGTGTCTGGCATTTGAAATGGGCAATGAAGTGTAGGCATGTTCAATTGATAATGCAATTTCGTCACGAACAGTTCTAACCAACGATTCAGCGAATACTGCAAATTCAGGTGCAGGTACTTGTGATTTCTGTGTAATTGCTTTCCACACCTTATCATAAGCACCTTCCATTAACCAACGTTCCAGAAACACTGGATACTTTAAGTAAGGGTCATTCTCAACCTCATCCAACTCAACTACTTCCAATTCCGTATGAAATTCAGCAATTTGATTTTGGGATAATAGAACTAATAGATAAAGAGCTTTGATTTTATTACGGGTAGGTGATTCGGGGAGATTCAGTTCTTTACGGTAGAATGGTTTAAGTTGGGCAATGAGACGTAGAAATTCGAGCTCGTTGTGGACATGAATTGAAACAAGAACGGCGGTTTCGAGAACGTGTCGAGTGGAAACAAGATCAGGTAGTGATGTTGAAAGTGTTGGAATAAGAAGATTTGATTGTGCAAGAAGAAGTTTTAGTTTGGGAATAAGAAGAGCTGCTGATTCATATTTGGCTTCTTTATATGCGGTATCAAATTGAGTCGCAAGAAGTTCGAGTGAGCTCATTGTTGTGTGTGTGTGCGTGTGTGTGTGTGTGTGTGTGTGCTGAAAGGACAGTGGCGATTCTAGATGTGAAAGTTGGAAAAATGGTTGTGTAGGCATTTTTCTATTATCTATTTTTATTTGTTAGGGAGGTAATATACTAAACGTGATGAATATTACTCTTAAGGAAAAGAAAAAGGGTACCGTGCGGCTAATGAATTTTTCATCTTTTCCCTACATACTTTCCTTCTCCGCAACAGCAATAGCAACATATATTAAAAATGTCAGAAATTAACGAATTAGCAAACAAATTGAACAATCTCGAAGTAGACGATGATATTCAATTAAACAAATTGATGCAACGATGTTCAGTTGAATTAAGATCCAGTATGTATCATTTAATTTATGCTCTATTGCTATTGTGATCTCGGTTTTTACTTACTGGTTTAAGTGGAAAATAGGACTACAGAGGATGCTACGACGATTGCAAATCGGGCAATGAAAGAATTTATCGAAACCCAAGAGTCAAATTTACGAATTGATTTATTGAAAGTGGTGGCTAATTATGCTGCTGACGTCGGTAAGAATAGTTCTTACTTTTCTTTTTTTTTTGTGACTAACGTATTGGTATTTTCTTTCTTTCTTCTCATAGACCAGAATAGGGCAATTGTGAAACAAAATGAGGAATTTTTAAAAGCGGCGATAGAGAGTTTGGAATTAGGAATGGATGTGAATTATTTGAATATTTTGATCATTACATTGTTTAATTTTGTTAATGATTATGGTATGTGCATAACATCTTTTGGGTGTTTGTAGTATATCTGGATTGCACTTTTGTTAACCTTTTTTTTCTGCTTTATTTTTAATTTTGTTGTACGATGATTATAGATGAAGGATTGGAAATGTTACGAGATAGTTTCGAAATGGGCAAATGTTTAGGAGTTGCGATTCAAGTTAGTAAGTTGGAAGAGGATTTTGATATTTCATTGTTTCTTGAAATTATCAATAGAATTTTGAATGAAGATCTCAAGTTGCCCGAAACTTATTTTGATGAATACAATCTTGATCTGGTTGATGAATTGCTGGATTTGGCATTGATTAGAGGGGATGATGATGAGACCGTTGAGGATTCTGAACTCTTGGTTAAAGTAGCAACAAAGTTGATTGAAACAAAGAAAGGACAATATGAAAATGAACTTTTTGAAGTACCTGGGAAACTTTTTGAATTCATTAAAACTATGTTTGTGTTGGCGGAAGATTTTAAGAACAAGAACAATCTGGAAATGACTAAAGTTTCCTTAACACTAATTGGCAATCTATCCACATATGACAAATTTGTCGAGATGATCAAATTGGACGGCAAAGTTATGAAATATTTATTGCAGAAACAAGCAGCAGTAACAGTAGCAACCCAAGATGTGGGATTTATTAACGGGATTGTGTATTTGGTATTAGGGAATTGGATTAATTCAAAAGAGAGAGCAAATGAGTTGGTTAAGAGGTATCCAAGGATTATTGAGCAAGTGATGAAGTATTACGGGGAAGATGAGGAAGATGCGTTTGGGTTACAGAGTGTTCATATTATTAAAGCGTTGACTACTGGTGAACATAGTTTTGCGGCCCAAGTTCTTGAGACTGGCGAAGCTATCAAACTTGTTGGAAAACTAACACGTATGAAACTGTATACGAATTTACGAATTCAAGGTATAGATATCACAAGAAATCTTCTTCAATCACTTAAACATCCTTTCACAGTTTCAGATGTTCAATACTTTAATTCTCTAATCACTGATACTCTTGGACCTCTTTACTGGGTTGAAGATGACCAAAATGTCAAAAACCGAATTATTTTAGCTTTAGACTCTGCAATTACTTCAATCCGTTCATCCTCTCCGCTTCTTGTTACTTCTCTCATCCACATCACCACAATTACTCTTGACTATCTGCACAATCTCCAATACCATATTTCCCAAATCGATTTCCTTTATTCCTTAAAATCATGCAAATCCCTCGGCATTCTTTCCACCATTCCTTCATCCTCCTCCTCCTCCTCTATTTCATTTCTTGAACATCATATCCTTGAATCAAACCTTGATTTCACAAAGCTATCTGACCTTTTATCCATTTTTTCTTCTTCTCTTTTAGATACGTTAAATTCCCAACAACAGCACCAACAAAATTCTTCTTTCGATTACCAATTAAGTGGAACTTATAAAGGTATTATTATCAATTTGGGATTTGTTGCTTCAAAGTTATTGAATATGGAAGAAAATTCTGTTATGGCTGATGCTATTGATATTGCTCTAAAAAATGCTGCTGCTGTCACTTCCATGTAATTCTATTTCCAACATATGATACTTAAATTATAAATTCATACACTTTTACAATGAATTTAAACTATGTTTACCATGGAACCAAATTATAATTGAAACAGAATATAACTTTTATTTCTTATTTATTAGGTAAAAAAAAAAGTACTTTCCAATGTTTTGACCAAATTTCTCTATGGTATAAACATTTTAAAATATATATTAAAATTAGTAAAACTAAATTCTAGTTATTTCTATACCAAAAACATACATGTATAACAAATATAAAAAAGAAAGGCCATCATCGCCTTGAGCTATAAAATTTTTCAAATACGACCTTTATACTTAAGATAAGAATAGTAAATAATATATTAGACAAAGATAAAAAAAAAAAAAAGGTATTTTTTCACACAGACTCTCTAAATTTTATTCCATGCATTTTCTGCAATATTCATCAAAGCCTCCAATTCCCCACTATCAGCACACATTGAATAAAATATCGTACTTTTATCCTGTAAGAGTTTATGTGGATGATCATATTCCACAGCTTCTCCTGCATTCATAACGAGAATTTTATCGTAATCAGCAATCGATCTTAATCTATGTGCAATTGTAAGAATTGTGGTTTGGTTAAATTCATCTCGGATTGTTTTTTGTATTTGGGCATCAGTGTCATAGTCAATGGAAGCTGTGGCTTCGTCAAGGAATAGTAGTTTAGGCGACTTGAGTAATGAACGAGCAAGACATATTAATTGTCGTTGACCTTGGGAAAGATTAGCTCCACCTTCAGTAACAGGTGATTCAAGGTTTTGGAATTGATTCAAATTTTCTTCTTCATTTCCCAAGTTATTGTTATTACTTGGTCCTGATGGTGCCAAAGTGTCTGTGTTATCCTTAATCAAGTGTACACGGCGTAATGATTCAAAGATAGCTTCATCACTATACACTCCAAATGGATCTAAATTAGATCGGATTGTACCAATGAACAAGGTGGGATCTTGAGGAATAATCGCAAGACTTTCTCGAAGATCTTTAAGCCCAATTTTCGAAATATCCAATCCATCAATTTTGATCGTACCTGAATCAGCTTCTAAAAATCTAAAAAATGCAGTAATAATCGTTGATTTACCAGCACCTGTTCGTCCCACTACTCCAATTTTGTTGAAGGATTCAACCTTAAAAGAAACATTTTTAATAACCAGTGGTAATTGAGGAGCATATCGTAGTGAGAGATTCTCAACCTCAATCTCACCTTTACTCGGCCAATTCACTGGAGGACGAGAATCAGTCAAAATAGCAGGAGCCTCTTTTTCCACTTCCATATATTCTTGAATACGTTCTACTGAATTCATATTCATTTCCATAATAGCGTAAAGTCTAACAATCCACAAAACATTGTCGCTGAAAGCAATAGCATATGAAAGAGACAATCCTGCCAATCCTGCATCAATCCTTTTGATACTGAGCATAACCATTGCAGCAGCTGAAAATGCAACAAATGCACCAGCAAAATCAATTCTAAACGAAAGCCATCGATTAGAAACCCAAAGATAAAAGAATGGTCGATTATTATCGTCAATCTTATTCAAATTGTCTCCCAAAAATTTATTTCCAATACCGTAGGCTCTAATTGTCGAAACACCCGAAAGAGTTTCCCCAAAATGTTGATAGACAGGCGATTTAGTGATGGAATCAATACGTTTAAGATCTCGAGATGCTGCTAGATAGAAAACACCAATAGCCCAATACATTGCTACTATAAACACACCAAAAATTAAAAATCCTGGGGTGATGACTGCAATCAACAAAGTGGTCGCCAGAGTTGCTAGAACACAATGTGCTACACCGGTAGCTACTGGTGCTAAATCTTGATCAACAGCTTCAATATCTTTAGAAAATCGATTCATAATTCTTCCAATTGGTGTAGAATCAAAAAATCTAACTTTGGCAAGTAAAACTGCATCAAGCATTTCATTAAAGATTTTGCGTGATGCAGCAACTCCACCCATATAAGAAATATAATCCTTATAGACACCTGCTAAAGTGTACATAACACCAATGAGAGCATATATAGCAATATAGTAGGTGGAAGAATGACCAGTCGAACCTTCAGTAAATATCGAAGCAGGCTCAGTAGAATTGCCCAGAACAAAAGTGTTAATAAATGTAAACGACTGAATAGCTTCTGAAATCTGGGAAGTTCCCATCTTAGATGTAATAGAAAATGTAGCAGCGCCAGTAGGACCTTGCATTTGCGCAGTCCACACCTTAATCCACCAAGACTGCAATACATTGAGTGATTGAGAACCAACATAAGACATAAACATCATGAACCAGAATCCCCATCCACCTAATGCACTGAGGTACCCTATATAGACTTTGGAATCAACATGACCTTTAGATTTAGTTTCCTCCATAATCAATTTACCGTCGGATTTTTTACGGTGGGCTTCAGGATCAGAAGTTTCAGCACTACTAGCGTTGGACTGATTAGCAGCTTCACTAATTTTTCTTCCCAACTCTGCAGCCACTGGCTCAAATGAAAATGATTTTTTATCAACAAGATTTACTGAAGATTGAACACGCGTGACTGAAGCACTTTGAGCAACTGAACTAGCAATAAGATCATCATCACCAAAAAGACCCAAAGAAGCAAGTTCACTAGGTGTACCTTGACCGACAACTCGACCATTATCCATAGATACCACATGAGCAGCTTGCGACACAGTCAAAGCAACATTATGTGAAACCAAAATCACAGTTCGGTTTGAAGTCAAGGGACCAGTAAGACACTTATCATAAATCCAAAGAGCAGTATGAGAGTCAACAGCAGACAAACAATCATCTAATACCAAATGTCTGGAGTTCGAATAAATTGCCCGTGCAAGAGAAATACGTTGTTTTTGACCACCAGAAAGAGTGATACCCTTCTCACCAATCTCTGTTTCATCACCGGCATCTAAAATTTCAAGATCTCTCTTCAGAGCACAAGCTTCAATAACAGCTTGGTAACGTGCCTCATTGATATCAAAACCAAATATAATATTGTTACGTAAAGTATCATTGAGAAGCCATGCTTGTTGCGAGCAATATGCAACAGTTTCAGCCAAACCAGTTCGAGGATTAGGAATAACATCATCTCTGGAACATGCATTCGGAAGAAACACTTGACCTTCAACCAATTGCATTTCACCCAGAAGAGCAAGTAGTAAAGATGTTTTCCCTGCACCTGTAGGTCCAATAATAACGTTTAATTCACCAGGCTTAAAAGAAATGTCAAGGTCTCTTAACTTGAAATCACTTTTACTAGTGGATTCAAAATCAGCGGATCCCCAAGTAAATGTTGCATTTTCAAAACCAATTGTAGTAGAGTTAGGACCCCGAGAAGGGGTACTAAGTTGATCGTATTTAGTAGTTTCAGCCTCATGAAGAAACTCCTCTACACGATCAATGGAAACCTTAGATTGAAGAACATTGTTGAGCATATCGGCAAGTTGATCCATAGGTGATCTCATAAGATTAAATAGTGCCAGTGATGTGAAAGCAATAGGCGCAGTCAATGTAAGTCCTTGAATAAAAATAGCAGTTCCAAAAGATATAAGGGTAATAATAATTGGCGAAATGAACCAGAGACCAGCAGCACAGGACCACAAAGTATAACGTTTTTTCAGAATATCCAACTCTTTCTGACGAACTTCCTTAACATTTTTAGCAAATTTGTCCTCCCAGGCAAAATATTTAACGATTCTAATGGATCCAAGAAGTTCGTTAAGTTTGTTAACACGGTCATCTGTAACGGCCATAAGATCATTCTGATAGGTTGCAAATTTGCTTGATACATAATAGTTCAATGGAAGTAACAAGATCATGCCAATAGCACCAACTAATGCACTCCAACCAAGAATAGTATACAGGAAAAAAATTGCAAAAATAATAACTAAAATACCACCAACAAAAAAATGCAAGTAACCGCATATTTCGGAAACTTTGAACGCATCTACAGCCATAAGATTGATAATAGCACCTTGATGGGATTGAGCATTTTCATCATCCTTCCTGTCATCTGAATTAGACCCACTATCCAAGGATTCATCTTTTTTACCCAAAGTTTTATCTTTACTTGATCCTGTTCTTCGACGGAGAGCTTTGGCATAAACCTCACCGATGATAATAGCTCGCATTCGTATACACATACGACGACCGATGAAAAGAGATTGACCCGACACAATATTGACAAGAATACCACAGACAAACATGCCAATTACATATAACCAAATCAAATTTGCAGGAGCGATTGAAGTATCTTCAACATATTCCAAAATCTTTTTCATCAAGAAAGGTGGACCAAAAGTGACAAACGAATATAAGACAGCCCAACAGTAAGAAATAAAGAGAGCCTTTTTAAAATAAAGAAACATCCTTACTGCTAAACCACGATGGGGACTAATCTTTCTAAATTCTTGCAAGACAGAAGCTGAATGATCATCTTCACGTAGCTCCCAAATATCGTTAATATTAAGACCATAGAAATAACCTTTCCAAACCATGGGATCCAGCCATGAATATGTGACTTGTGAAAATAAAGAAGCAATGGGCTCAATTGAAGGCTCTAAGTTGTCAGTTGTATACAATCTAGCAGGTTTGTCTCCAAGCTTTGCTGAAAAGTTACTAATAAAAAGGACTGAAGCAAATGCAAATTCAACGATCGTAAACCTTTTCGAGATAACCGAGTAGGGATGAATTAAGGAAGTTCTTAATGAAGGAAGTAATGAAACCCACCCCCAAAGATACAAAACTGTCGAGTGAATCCACATAATATTGTCTGGATTTCGAGACGACCGAATTAAGATAAGACGAATCATGACAAGGATGAAAGCGTATGCCCAAAAAACAAGTAAGGACAATAATGTGATCAAAGAACTATCAATAGACTGCCATTCACCATACACATCCGGAATGAAAAATGAAAGAGTATATAAAACAGTTAACCCGAGAGTCAATATAAGTTCTGAAGCGAGTTGAAGACGCTGTGTTGTAGACCTTACGACGGTAATTATAGTTGCACTTCTATTGGTTTCAAATTTAGGTGGGTTAATATCCACATCATCGCTGTTTTCTTCAGACCCATAGGAAGGACGAATTTCGTTGATGGATCTAATATCTTCATTGTATATATTATGTTTAATGGCGGTCGAAGCTTGTGTATCAGAATCATATGTGTGGGTTGAATCATCAACTAGAAGAGGTCTATAACTAGGATCAGAGTCAATTCTTTTCTTTCTATACCAAGACCGTATTTTAGGATACGATTGATATGAGAGAAGAACGAATGAGCCACCGACAGCTAAATATGATGGTAACAGTTGCGTGAATCTAGAACGGATTTATTAGTTTGGTGTACCTGAAGGAAATTGCAATTAAAGACATACTTATGCCTGACACAAGGATTCAGGTCATCATAATCCCACCAGGGTCCATTACATAGAGACATAATTCAATATAATAAAAAAAAACTTTAGATCGCCGATGTTTGAGAATAAAAGAAGAAGGAAAGAAGAAAAAAAAAAGATTCAGCTCAGTTAAAACGGCACTGGGAATGGTTGGTAACACCCAAAAGTTTAAATGAAATTTCAAATTCGCGCCCACGTCGAAAAAGTACTATATTCCTGATTTGGTTAGGCCTGCTCCAATAGGGACCAAATTCTCAAGACAAAAAATGAAAAAAAAAAAAAAAAAAAAAAAAAAAAAAAAAAAAAAAAAAAAAAAAAAAAAAAAAAAAAAAGATTTCGACACCTTCGAGAATTTGTGATTTATTTTCTATTGCTGCTATTCAAACAGCATTATAATACATTCTATGCAACTTCATCGCATGAATCACAATATGTCACCATTCATCATTATATTTTTGTTATCTCCAAAGTGCTGATTTGTTTCTTTTTCAAGATCACACGGCAATGGCAATCTTTTTAACACAGTTTATCAGCGTAAACGGCACTGATACCACATACACATAGAGAACTACTATCTATATTCAATATTGTCATATTGTGCAGATAAAACCCAAATAACTATTTTCAAAAGTACTAAGAAAATGTCGTTCAATCTGGGAGCCAATTACTGAAATATTTTTTTTTGATTATTCCCGACCATAAGTATATCATGTTATAATACGAATTCTTTATATAAAGCTTTACATACGTCCATATATCAAAGTGTAAAATATACTAGAAATTTTGTTGTTGACTACATCTTGATATCTTTACAGCGTGTTGCATATGTACAAACGTCGTCATATATTGCAAGGAAGTGTACATATGTACATAAGACTATATGTCTTAACTACTAGCAGAAACAAAATTTGAAGCACCATATTTTCTTAGTTTCTATATTATATCCAATCTATCAGCATTATCAATCAATGTCACACATAAGACAAAATTTAGCAATTACTGTCGAAGCTGCTAAAATTTATGTTTCCTTATTGAACATAAACCATTACAACATGAAATTCCTAAGATTTTACTATTTGCCATACCCATTTGAAAGTAAATATAATTTTAAGGTAGAAGTAACATATTTACATAAAAAAAAGTATGGAAGTTGATAATCGAGATCTCAAAATACCCTTTTAAGACTACATATGTACATATTATACAATGCGCATGGTATTACTATAGACAAATATTTTCATTAATATTTGACTTTCCAAATCATGACATGGACACATGAATTTTTCTCACTAAGAAAGAGTTCTTCAGCACAAGGTAAATGGTCACATAATTTTTTGAAAGTATTTTCCTTCATTCCAGTATCTTCTAAAATTTTTCGACCATTCATTTAATTGTGAAATTTAATGCCGTTATTATTGACAGAGTTCATTGTATAAAAATAAGCTTTGGCTCGTCTCGAGCATGAGCTACTTCCATTTACATCCTTCTCAAAATATTTTCTTATGGCAAATTGATGCCACAATCTTCATTATTCGCTTAGTAAAACGGTTTTCTATATCCCAATGTAACGGTTTTAAAATTAATTGCTTGACCTCAGCGACAATTCGATGCAATGTAGCTGAATTTTTCTATACGCTTCCGGCAAATGACTTAAATATTCGTATAATTCGTCTTTTAAATGTTGTACAGCTCTGCCATTGAGATTATGTAATAAACCACTTTGCTGTGATTCTTGACCGTTTTCTGTTGATTCTCTGTCCATATAAATTTTGTTTCTCTGCATTTTGTCTGCTGTTATTTGTATTTTTTATGGCTTGGAACTGTGATTTAAAAAAATTAACTCATAAGTTACCGTAGCCAACATAGAATATTTGATTCAGAAAAAATGTGGGTTTAGTTTAATGGAAATGGAAAACCTTCAGTAGTCAATATATCTACTTTTGAAGTTCAAAGCAGTTTAATTTTGCAATGGTGACTACAAGATGGGTAAGGATTGCATGTTATTAAATTGATCCATGATCCATAAAAACATGTATAGTACAGGACTGAAAAAGAAAAGCATAACATCGTTTTACTCCGTATGAAGAATATTTCAAATGTGCGATTTCTCAAATTCTACGTAAGATTCCCAAAATTGAACTTGTGTCAGGAAACTAGAATGTGACTTGACACTTAGGTAAACAATAATATAAGTTGTTAGAACTACAAACATTGGAACGAATTACATGACAGTAACAGCGATACCAAAATAAAAAGTTTTATCTGATTTCCAAGGTTTCTATGTACATACCTATGTACCTACATATTTATTACATACATCTATACACACCTATTAATTATATTAATGTTAAACGATTCTAAGAAAATTCGTACAACACTCGTATCAGAAAATTTAATTACAACTACTTATCAAGAAATGCAACTTGAGTCATGTATGGACTAGTTCTTCGATGATTTCAACGAAAACTTCTAGGAGAAAAAAGTTCAAAAGTAGCTTACGCATACTTCACCGTTTTTACTGAATACATTGAAATTAATACTTTGATTTGGTCCATGAAATAATGGGGGTACACGTGAGAGTTTCCATGTAGTAAACATTAATATAAAACAATGAAATACAGTAAAACCAAATATATTCAGATAGGTTGTAATTATATATTTCTTTCCAAGTTTACTATATAATTTTTAAAAACATTTCAGATTTTTGTTTTCTTGCTTTCTTAAAGTAAAAAACGAATATTGGTTGATTTATTGCTTCCAATTTATAGACTTAAATACTTCCACGGATTGATGTGAAAGCTACCTATTATAAACCTTTGCGAATCGGTTCATAAAAACACATGAACCTATGTATACATCTAAACTATGTGTTTCGAACACAATTGTAAATACTAGACCTTCTTAATCTTTCCCAAGTTATTTACAACCTGGGTTCCCTTATTAGGTTGAAAAAAACTCACTCTAAGACTTTCATTGCCATACTGAGGTCAAACAATTGCTAAATGTTTCAAAATTCTTACATCAGTGCATTTACTATCTTTCTTGAAAGAAACATGTACTCCAAGGTTTATAGATAATGGTGTATTCACATTTTGAAGACAGAACTTATGTGAATTAGGAATAGGCAGTAGTTATTATTCACACGTACTTTTAAATAATACATACTGATTTTTAATGAAACTTGAGCACCATCATTATCCATATGGGTGGACCAATGATAACAACAGGATATAGTATTATGTAGCTTCTATCAAATTTAGCAAAATAAGTCCAAATAAAAAGATCACCAGGTTCAATTCAGATAAATTATACAAGGAATAAATTGTCCTACGTCTGAACTAAATAATAGAGCATAATTTCTTTGTTTCTAAAAGTGACATCATTTTATTGTGTTGCGATTCATAATGAAGGTAATTGAAAGAGTACTATTGTAGCGCTTTTTAGCCGCGTTCAACCGTGTGTTGATGGAATTCCTATTTGTGGTATGCAATTGAAGTACCATAATGAACGCGCTGTACATGAAATTGTCTACACAAATGTCAGTACATGTAAGCTTCAGAATTGGTTGGAATATCACTGTATTTTTTTTTTTTTTTTTTTTTTTGTTACCTAAGAAAGTTGCATTCTTTGTCCCATGGCTTGACTACGAATATTGCCAAACAAATATCTAAAGGCGATTACTTCAAGAGATGGGAATCAGGAAAAGTTTTACAAGCTAGGCTCAATATAAGTTAACCCAAAAGATTTCATTTATATACAAAACCACATAATTTAAGGATTTCCTAGCACACAAAAGCTTTTGACTTTAAGTCATTACCTAAAATTACATAAACAATATAGCAAAATAAAGCTATCCAAAAAAAAAAGAGGTATATACTCTAGATATGACTGGTCAGGGTCATGGGGAAAACCAGATGTGGCATACTGAAATTTCGATTCGGAGTTCCCCAAAACAAACTGTGTTAAAATCCGTCGGTTCAAGCTTAGCTCCGAGGCCCTTTTGCATATTCCGCCGGACTTACATGATTTACCCAGTTAAATTTCCATGATGCATGAATCCCAGTTAGGGCAATCGTGGTACAATCAGGAATAGCTCGAAAAACCTAAAAAATTCGTTAGAGCCTTATCAAGTAATAAATACTCGGCCAACCAACCTTCTTTCTTCCTTTCTACTACTCTTCATCTCCATTGCCACAAACCAATGACACAAACTGATTACAAAACATCACTGACATTCTATTTTAATGGAAAGCTCCAAGTGCTGGAATCTCCTCCTCCGTCACATCTTCTTATCGATTATATTAGATCAACTGGCTTGACTGGTACAAAGCTGGGATGTTCTGAAGGTGGTTGCGGTGCCTGCACAGTTGTTATTTCTGATTGGGATTTTGAGAACAAGAAGGAAAGGTATGTATCAGATTGATGATGTTATTTTGAACTTGAGTTCTAATTTTTCCTGTTTTTGTAAAGAGTTCGAGCTGTTAATGCTTGTTTGATCCCGTTGATTGCCATCGAACGAAAACATGTCATGACAGTAGAAGGATTGGCAATGCATGCTGTTCAAGAACGAATTGCAAAATTCCATGGATCGCAGTGTGGTTTCTGCACTCCAGGTATTGTTATGAGTCTTTACGCTGCAGTCCGGGATGCCGCGGTAAATGATAACGACTGTTCTGAATATGAATCCGGATGCGGGAAGAAAGAATTTAAAGGTGTCGACGAAGAGGTCCTAGTCGAATCATTGGACGGTAATTTATGTCGATGTACTGGTTATAAGCCTATCTTGGATGCTGCCAAAACTTTTGCCAGTAGTGGTGGATGCTGTGGTGGAAAGACAGCTAATGGTGGATGTTGTATGGATAAGGGTGTTACCCCTGATGGCTTTGAGTACAAAAAATATTCTCCTGATCAGGAACTTATTTTCCCTCCAGCTTTAAAGTCACTCACAAAGATTCCAGATTTACCCGTCAAATTCGGTAATTGGTATAGACCAACAGCAAAATCTCAAGTTTTCGAACTACTACGACTTTATCCAAATGCCAAAATTGTAGCCGGTGCCAGTGAAGTCCAAATTGAAATGAAGTTCAGAGGTGATCAGCACCCTGTATTGATTTTTGTAGGTGATGTTAAAGATCTCTCCGACTGTATCGTTTTGGAAAATGAAGGTCTCGACATTGGAGGAAACATCACTTTATCAGAGCTTGAGTCTACTTGCAAAAAGTACAAAGAAACAAGTGAATCATTCACTGCTATTGCTAAGCAATTGAAATATTTTGCTGGTAGACAAGTTCGTAATGCCGCTTCCCCCGCAGGAAACATTGCAACTGCATCTCCTATTGCTGATTTAAATCCCATTTTAGTTGCAATTGGCGCTGTTCTAACTGTTGAGTCTTCTGAAACAGGAAAGACTCGGAAAATCACTATGGAAGATGATTTCTTTACTGGCTATAGAAAAACTCAAATTGCTAAGGATGAGGTTATTACCAGAATTTGGATCCCTTGGATGAATAAAGCAGATGGTTACATGGTTAGATCCTACAAACAAGCAAAGAGAAAAGATGATGATATCTCTATTGTTACGTCTTCTATTCGTGCCAAGGTTAATCCTGATACTAAGATCATAGAAGATATCCATATTGTTTATGGTGGCGTTGCTCCTATGACAGTTAGAGCTAAGGAAACCGAAAAATTCTTGATTGGAAAGGAATTTGGTAATGGTCAGGTTCTTGAAGCTGCTATCGATGTTCTTATGGCTGAATATCCTCTTTCATACAGTGTTCCCGGTGGAATGCCAACTTATCGACGTTCACTACTTATATCATTCTTGTTCATGTTCTTTAATCAACTGGATGATGCTGAAGTAAACAGAGAGCAACATTTCCCAGAAGGAAAAAGGGATTTGGAAAATCCTTTCGAACTTGAAGTTGTCGGAAAAAATAAGGTCCATCTGTCCGCTATGAAACAAGTCACAGGTGAAGCTGTTTATATTGATGATATTCCTCCTCAACATAATGAATTATTTGGTATTCAGGTTACAACTACTCAACCTTATGCCAAAATTTTGAACATTGATGTCTCAAAATGTTTGGAAGTTGATGGAATTGTTGGATATGTTGATATCAATGATCTTCCAGATAAAGCAGCTAATGAATGGGGCACTCTACCTGTTGGATTGGAACAATTCTTTGCAGATGGTGAAAGTAGATTTGTTGGTCAATGCGTGGGTGTTTTGTTAGCTACAGATCGTAATATTGCCGAGCGTGCAGTAAGATTGGCCAAGATTGAATATGATACAGAAGGTTATACCCCCATTATCTCGGTTGAAGATGCTATCGAAAAAGAAAGTTTCTTTGACGCAGGACGCTCTATTATTAAAGGTGATGTTGAGAAATCTTTTGAAGAAGCTGCTTATGTCTTTGAAGGTGAAGCAAGAATGGGAGCACAAGAACATTTCTATCTGGAAACTCAAGGATGTCTTATTGTACCTGAAGAAGATGGCGAATTTAAGATCTATGCCTCGACACAGAACCCTACTGAAACTCAAGCCTTTGCATCTCAGGTGACTGGTTCTCCTGCGTCTAAGATTGTTGTTAGAGTAAAAAGATTAGGTGGTGGTTTTGGAGGAAAGGAAACAAGATCTATTCAGTTATCCAGTATTGCTGCCGTGGCTTCAAAGAAGTACAAACGTCCTGTTAGAATGGTTCTTAATCGTTCAGAAGATATGCTTTCTTCTGGTTACAGACACCCATTCTTGATGAAATGGAAGGTTTCTCTTGATAAGGATTATAAATTCTTGGGAATTAGCTGTAATATGTATGGCAATGGTGGATGGAGTTTGGATTTGTCAAGAGGTGTGTTGGATAGAGCTGTCTGGCATGCTTGTAATTGTTATCATTTCCCTAATGCTCGCGTTCTTGGTTATGTTTGTAAAACTAATGTTGCATCCAACACAGCTTTCAGAGGATTTGGTGGGCCTCAAGGTATGTTCATGGCTGAATCTATTATTTACGATATTAGTGAAAGACTTGGCATTGATCCGGATGAGTTAAGACATAAAAACTACTATGTTATTGGAGAACATTCTACTCATTATAAGCAAGCCATTACCAAAGATTTTACTGTTCCTCTTCTTGAGAAGCAACTTAAGGAAGAAGTAAATTTTGACAAACTTGTCAAGGATGTGGATGAGTTCAATAAATCTCATCAATATGTGAAGAGAGGATATGCACATATGCCAACTATGTTTGGTGTTGCATTTGGTGCTCTTTTCCTCAATCAAGCTGGAGCACTTGTTCATATTCATCATCATGACGGAAGTATTTTACTTACTCATGGAGGTACTGAAATGGGACAAGGATTACATTTGAAGATGTCAATGATTTGTGCTGAAGAATTAGGTGTTCCACTGGAATCAGTATTTATATCTGAAACATCAACTAATACTGTGTCTAATACTTCGGCTACAGCTGCTTCAGCTTCAAGTGATTTGAATGGTATGGCTGTGAAGAATGCTTGTGATCAAATTAATAAGAGATTAGCACCATACAGAGAAAAGTTGGGACCTAAGGCTACCATGAAAGAGATTGCACATGCAGCTTATTTCGATCGTGTTAATCTTTCTGCTATTGGATATTACAAGACACCTGATTTGGGCTATGAGTTTGGAGATCCTAATCCTAAACCTGCATTTAGTTATTTCACACAAGGTTCAGCAATTTGTGTTGTTGAAGTCAATGTACTTACCGGTGATTGGACATTTGTCAGTGCCGATATTAAGATGGATATTGGACGACCTATTAATAAAGCAATTGATTACGGACAAATTGAAGGAGCTTTTATTCAAGGTGTTGGTCTATTTACCATGGAAGAAATGCACTACAATCGTAAGACAGGATCTCTATTTACCAGAGGACCAGGCCAATACAAGATTCCAGGATTTGGAGACTGTCCTAAGCATTTCAATGTTAGTGTATTAAGAGATAGACCATTTGATCATCTGAAAACTATTCAAGGAAGTAAAGGTATTGGTGAACCACCGTTATTTTTGGGTGCTACAGCAATGTTTGCACTTAGAAATGCGGTTGATAATTATAACAAGGAGTTGAAGATTCAAGCCAATGGAAATGCAAAAGGATTTGACACCGAAGAAGTAAGAAGATGTACTGTTCCATTGACAACTGAGAGAATTAGAGGATTGGTTAACGACGACATTCGAATTAAGGCTACCGTTGTGCCAAAGGAAGGAGAGGAGAATTTCTTTATTGTAGCTTAAAAGATGGGTTATTTTTGTTTTTTTATAAGTTGTGTATTCTATATACTTTCCAATATATTAAAAATATTAAATATGATTTAAAGTCTTTTATTGTTGGTTAAATATGAAATAGATTGTGTGTGTGAAACAAAAATATTATATAAGAAAAAATTATGTTTGACTTACTTTTTTTTTATCCATATGCTAGCTTCGTATATTTGTAGCAACAAATTCGGATGTACACATTTCGTAACAAAAAAAAAAAAAATAAGCACGATATATATTTCTATTTAATCAGTCTGGGTATATATGTATGTACTTACTCAGATATCTACAAAAAAAAAGAAGTGTGTATGTACGTAAATAAAAAAACATATAACATCTGTGGACATGATAGGTTCCTATCTAAGGGTTCAAAAATTTATCTTCTACCAGGTCTTTTAGGTTTATTGAATCTTTGAACTGCAGGAGATTTCACAGGAGGATCATCATTTAAATATTTTTCATTTTCTTTCAACAGATCAGGCAAATCTTCAGGATCAGTAATTTCGAAATCTGCCACGATGTTCAAACCCAATTGTTGCTTTAAGAATTTTAAGAAGGGTTGTTTATTAAGCGCATAGATCATGCGGTTGCGGATATTGGATTTTGTAGGGCAGGAGTAGATGAAGATGAAGGATTGAGGAGTGGGTTGGTAGATGGTGAAGGAAGGGGTGACAGGATCGAGGGTGGGAAGAGTGGAGGTGGTGGAGGTGGAGGTGAGAGAGAGTTCTTCGGTGGGGGTGAAGGTAAAGGTTAGTGACGTGTACGATTGGACTGTAGATAAAGTTGGCTCAGAACCAGACTCAAAAACTAACGTGGAAGGTACGTTGACGTGTGATTGGGTACTTGAAGTTCCACGCATAGTAGATTCAGCTTCCTTTTCTCGAACATCACGTAACAACGTTTCCTTCTGTGTCAACGGCGCACCACCAAATTTCATTCCTTGCTTATCATCATCACCATCCAATTGAGCCAACGTACTAGGATGTGAAAACTCGTCCAAACTATCAAAATACATTTGTTTTTTATCAAAATTGGAAGCTCCTAATTGTCTTAACAACGTAGATGATGTTGACGCATAAAGCATTTTGTTTCGGACGGTCGTGGATTCGGGGACATACATGATGAATGTTATAAGAGCCGGAGATAAGGTGGTTGGCTTAAAGAATATGTAGGTCGGTGTCGTGGGGGTTAGGTGCGTAGTGATTGAAGGAAAGGTGGTGATGGAATGGGTCGAGTCGTGATCAATGGTTTCTGACTTGATTGAACAGAGAAGCACATTGGATGGTGATTCAAGGTAAGTCTTGAACGCAGTTTCAAGATCAGGAGTCACTGAGATACCAGAAGTAGTGGACATTTGATATATAACGTTCTCTATGCGAATACGATAGGTTTAAATTCGTTTTTGTTTTCTAAAGTGATGGAGTAAAATAGAAAGGGAGAACACGTATTGCTAGTTCTCACAAGAGTAAAACATAAACCTTCCTACTTAGTACTTGGGACTTATCTGCTAAGCAACGAATAGAGACATAAAGCCAATTGACAACCAAAAACAACGTGAATGTTAATTTATCTACAAACACAATACCTACATATGTACATAGGAATGTATGTATGTATGACTGTAGATACTCATAAATATTTACATAGAAAAGTGGTTTATTTAAACCAGCTTTCCACTTCATCCAACCTCTCATCCCTTTCCCTCATTTGTTCTCTCGTCAACCGATACGGCTGATACACAATCTCTGGTCGCGATCTCGTCGTAAACCATTCCGCTTGTTCAAACAAATTCTCCTTTGCTCTTTCATCTCCATAATAAATCCCACCTTCCTTAAAATCATCCTCTCTGAAATCGTCCAATTTGAGTGATGGTCCATTATTTCGAGGTGGCTGTTTAAGATGAAATTTGTTGTTGGCTGCTGCTCGGTTGTAGGAACTTCGTTTGTCAGGGGAGCGCGATCGAGATCGTGATAGTGACATGGAACGAGACCGTGATGATGACCTGGAACGAGACCGTGATCGCGAAGGTGTGTATGACCGGTTACGTCTTCTATACTCGGTATGTCTATCTTTACGATATGGTGGTGACGGTGACCTTGATTGTAACCGCTCATTAATCCTTGACTCAACTTCACGACGTTTCGAATCTTGAGGTCGATCTTCAGTCGTAATATTTCGCATCATTTGTCCAAACAATCTTCGATTTCTATTTCATACGTACAAAATAAACAAGATACCCCAAAAGTTAGTTGTTGGAAATTCTTTCCCAAAAAAAAAAAAAAAA
>JAJMJJ010000207.1:0-29509 GCA_030568955.1 Geotrichum siamense (nom. inval.) | reverse complement strand
AGTCATAGCGATCGTAACGGTGGATTAAGAATCTTGTAAATAATGCCCATGTTAGGCCTCCACCAATTACTGCTGTGCAATAATATTTATAAAAGGATACAACCCACGTTGGGTTTATAACCAACATTATTGCAGTGAGTATGACACAGATGTTGGTGATAATAACTTTGTTGGAGTTAGTGTTGGTATTCATTTTGTATTTTGTTGTTGGTTTCTTTGTTTTCTTTGTAGTTTGTTGTTGGTTTTGTTCGCTTTGTTGATAGTTTTGATGTTGTTGAGAGCTTTGTTAACTTTGGTGTTGTTTGTTAGTGAAGGTTGACGATTGAAAAAGAAGAAAAAGACAATTGCTGTAATCATCAAATTTATTTCATGTACTTTGATATTCATCACCTGTTTCAATCAAATAGAGACTTGCATATTCAGTGGAACCGCTGTAATTCTTAATACTAATAGTATATGCACCTACCCTGGTCCACAAATATCCTAATTAGGACATGCCCGTAAATTCCATGTAATGGTAGACTCCACTCAGAACCAAAATGTTAATACAATAACGAAAAATCATTGATTTACTTAATTTGTCTTCAATTGTAAATGTCCCTATGTGCACACAAATAATTAATTGTCGTCCTTACATTAGCTTAACATATTCAGCTGCCGTAGCAGATCAACTTCTTCAAACATTTGCCACATACTTTGACTAGTACACAATTCAAAATTTGGGCTTTCTTAATGCATTATGTGTATTATGTTCTGATTACCGATATATATAAAATATAAAAGTATGCAATGTAATACAACTAAATTATGCTGAACTAATATTATATTATTTATAAATAATTTAATCAAGACAAGATAAGGTCTGATAATTAATGAGTATGACGTATAAGTTAAGTAAGTTTTCTATATGATTAATGGGTTAACAATGATGTAAAGGAATGAAAGTAAAGGGACCACAAATGCAGGTACGTAGGTGACTTGCGTACGGGTGATGGCTAGTATTAGAATAGATATAATACTACATAGTGACCATTTGAATCATAAATCTCTCTATAAAAACCGATTTACCTATGTACATTCTTACAATATCCATATAGGACCATTGGAGTATATGTCTACCTTTGAACTAAACCATGATTATACGGAATTAATCATTCCATCAACTAAAAAAAAAGGCCCTAAGATTTTTACTCTCACAAAAAAATAGGAAAATTTAATCTACCGAAATATCAATGAAAATCTTTCAACTGTAGTTTAATTTACATCCGGTGGAGCATATAAGGAATCAACAGAAACAAAAGATACAAAACAAGATAAGTTGACAGATATATGGAAAACAAATGCAAATGGTTAGAAGAACAGAAATATAGAATCTGTTATGTAGAGACGGGGAAAAATAACGTTGAGATCCCGACGTCATATAGCCAAAAAACAACAAAACAAAACATGTAGTAATTAAATTAAATATGCGTGTAATACAGAATTTCGTTGATTGTATTGGTCGACCCATTTATTGATCTCCAGCAGCCTTAGAGATGGCGGCAGCTTCTCTAGACTTCTTAGCAGCGCTGTTCCAGCGAGCAATGGTTTCATCATCGACTTCGACATTGGCTTTTACCTTAATAGATTCAGAAAAGTTCCATCCTACCAAAGAAATGGCGGCCATACCGAGAGTAATGTAGATAACGTTGGTTTTAGCATTCTTGGGGACAAACCACCATCCACCAGAAGGAGACCAAGGTTGCTGAATAGTATGTTAGTACATGGTGATCCAACACCAAACAAAAAGATTTTCAATACATACATTTGGTAACATGCCATGTCCGTGTCCAGCCATTGTTGATATGATTGAGTGAAGTTACTGTGTGGTTGAGAAGGAAGTGATAGATAATGGAGAATTGTCAACTGGGAAGTCTTTATTTTTTTTTTATGTTCCCGCGTTCTTAAGATTAAATAATACTATCAGGGAAAATATGATTGGTTGCTGGATAGAGGGCTAGGGTTAAAATTCTATGCGTGTAATTCTCAGTATGAAAATTTCAGTCGAGCCAAAATCAAAAAAAAATAAAATTTTTTTGTCCGGCTGTCGAGGCACCCCATCACCACCACCGTTCCAGTAGTCAGCCAACAATTATTCATTCTTACTCTAGTTTTTATGTTACTATGTTGCAGGGACGATCTGTTTTGTTGAACTCCAGGGTGTTGAGAACTAAAATTGCAAGGGATCTTCTCGTAAGATCGCTGTGCTCCACACAAATCGTCGCCGAGGCCGTAAAAGAAAACAAGGCCAGCAAGTACACAGTTCCTTCAAATGTTACAGAATTTGGTTCTTATTGGCGTAAAGGAGAGCCTAAAATTATCCAGGAATCAGATCTCCAATTCTCTACATCCTTACGTGCACTTCATTCTCGACTTAGGTTATCCGATAAAGTTCCACTCACCACTTTGGCGCGCACCTTAATCTGCCAATCCGCAAACTCGAAGTACGCTGATAATCTTTCAATGGCTTCGTTTGGTAGAACCCTGCTGAACTTCTATATATATGAGTACTTTTTAGTGAAATACCCACGATTGACACCGGAAATTTTGCAAAAGATCGCCGACCTTTATCTTTCATCTAAAGCGCTTTCTAAAATCGCAGTCAGTTGGGGTGTCGAGGAAGACAGTCGATCAGCATTAGATAGATATCTTTCAGATGACTCTGAAGAAACTCTTTTTGGAAAACTTCGCTATAGCTCAAACACTGTAAAGCGACAAGATGGCGTTGTTGAACTATTGAGCGGTGATTATATTTATGCTGAACGTGAAGGTGCTTTGACTACTTTTGCTCGTGCTCTTGTTGGAGGAATCTATGCTCATTCTGGTCTAGAAATTACAAAGGAATTTATTCATAACTACATCATCAAAGCTCAGAACATTGATCTTGCTAACATGCTAGTGTTCAATCAACCTACTCGTGAGTTGTCTCGTCTTTGTGCTAGAGAAGGATTAGAAGCTCCAGTTACCAGACTTTTAGTGGAATCAGGTAGATTCACTTCTCACCCTGTTTTCGTAGTAGGTGTATTTAGTGGAAAAGAGAAATTAGGAGAAGGTCAAGGTGCTAGTTTAGTTGAAAGTAAAACTAGAGCTGCTGTTCATGCGTTGAAATCTTGGTACTTATACTCACCGTTAGATTTGAAATTACCAAGTGATGATGCTAGTGGTGAATTTGAAGGTGCTTATATTGACAAGGGAAGTGTCATTGTATAGTGACATTGTGAATTCTGCATTTTTGAATGAGTGTGTGTATTTGTATATAGTAATTGTAATATTTTGCTTTTTTTTGTTGTTGTTGTTGTTGTTGAAATAGCAATTAAGATAAAGTCAAGGAAAGATTCAAACAATGACCTGTTTACATGTCTATGCAGTTACCTTTGTATATTCCCTTCAAATGTAATGATATGGTCAGAATCCTTCATTGAACCAAGCAATTCTCGAGTACGGAGTAGACAACAAATATGATAGAAATTACGTAATACTTTTTGAGAGATGGAATAACTTACCTTGATTTTCATCCTGATGGGAATTATCAAAAACTTATCAGGAAATTATGACTAGAATGTATCGTACAATATACGTATTATTTGGGTTATCATAGGATGGACCTTCCTATTTTTCAAGTATAAATATTGTCTCTTCGTCCTTTCAAAGTTGCCATTTTTTTTTTGTCAACCAACAAAAATCATTCAAACTATCATCATGAAAGTTGCATTTGGCCAAGTATCGATTGAATATTCGACCCCCGAGGAGAATTACCAAAAGGCCGAACGAACTATTCGGAAACTCCATTCGCAAGGACCTGATCTTATTGTATTACCCGAGTTCTTGCTAGGAAATCCATATTTACCGAACGTTACTGACTTTACTTCGTCTCCAAAAAATGAGTATTTGATGAAGTTTCAAGCACTGGCTAAAGAATTAAATGTCAACATTGTACCTGGTTCTATAGCAATTCGTTCCAATTCAGCAGATGGATTTCCACTTCGAAATATCTGTTATTTCATCAATAGATACGGAGATGTAGTGGGGTCATACCAAAAGAAAAATGTTTGGCATACTGAACGTCCCATGTTTGAAAAGGGTAATGAACCTCATACAGTGTTTGAAACTGAGTTTGGGAAGGTTGGTATTCTTTTATGCTGGGATCTTATGTTCCCAGAAGCATTTAAAGAGCTATCTAAACAACATGTTGATCTAGTAATAATTCCTTCTTACTGGGTTGACGGGGATGCAGGTGATGCAGCAAAGTGGAATGAGAATTGTGAAAAACTATTCTTGGAGCATGCTGTCATAACTCGAGCATACGAGACAAACGCTGCAATAATTTATGTCAACGTTGGTGGAAATATTGGAAAGTCTCAAGTTTGCTTACCACTAGTAGGTAATGTTGATGGAACAACAATTGAAGGCGAAAAGCCAGGCGATCTGTTAAAGATAATTGATTTAACAAACAATTGGAAACATATTCTTAAGGATGCAGAGAATATTTATAAGATTAGAAATGATATGGCCCAAAATGACTGGCATTATTGACTCATCAAAACTTGGTACAGGAATATAACCATTTTAAACTGATTTGGATTTAAACTAGGAGTTTACATTTGGTGAAAAATAGTCAGTAACTTCAAATGTTTTTTTATTGGCTATTATAACATGTTTGCTATTGTCATGTACAGTAGACATTATACACATGTAGTAATATAAACACTTTAATTTATATATCCTCATACTTCAGTTACTATACATGGTACACTTATAAATTATGGTCAACTCGCAATACTTATCTTAAAAATACAATTTTTGAATAGTTGGTTTACTTCTAAGATCATTTGTTGAGAATTGTATTACTTCACTGACTGTAGTAACAAGATGATTGCGAATCACGAAATAAACTATTAAAAAAGAATAGGTATTACATGTTTTACTATTCTACAACCATTGACCACAAATTCAAAGTCTATGTCATATCTACGGGGAATCAAATTTTTGAAAGTATATAAAAAGGAAGTGATTCTTAGATGTATAAATGTCTACGTACGTAAGAGCATAGCTTTCTCATCTAGTAGTTGAGTAATTGCTAAAGTTGAAATAACGTTGTTAACAAGCACATACGTATAAATGGAGCCCAATTTTTTAAAGAATTAATTATAATTGCACAACATTTGATCATTTGAATGTATTAATTTTTTTTATCTTCAAACATTTGAATGGCACAAATGATTAAAGTACATAAAATGATTGTACAATGTACCGCGTATAATTGCTAACATGCATTTAAACGTTGTTTTCTGATGTATTAAAATTGAACTTATTATTTAAACGATCTTGATAAAATAAATTTATAACCTTACATAAATGTCAATTAAAGTGCCTTGTACAAAGCTTTACATGAATTTTTTAGTTCAAAATGGTGATAACTGATGATCCGTACATGGATCTATACGATGGGAGAAAGATAACCTGTACAATGATGGCATTAGAGACCATATTGAAACTTGGCGTACATAATTCAAATCTATGTAATGTTACCATATGATGATTCTTATCCTGAAAACACAATAAAATAAACGATGGTGAATGATGGAATAAAGCTTTTCTCTATTAATGGATACAGAGTTCGTTGGGTTTGGGAATTAAACAATGAAAATCGGTATCTTTTTTTAGTCCCATTTTAATTTTCTTCTGCACCTTTTTCTTTCCTCCCATCCCCAGATCCCAATACCCAAAAAAATTTTCTGGATATTCCGCTTGACAAACTATGTATAATGACAACACCTTTTACACAATACTACATCCTCAAACCAAGCATAAGATCTTAGAAGAAAATCAAACTACGAACAAATATTTTATTACCAATAGCTATTAGAGAAAACCTTAATCTACCAATTAACCTTCTTGAGCATAATTCAACATGCCGAGCAGCGTCCTACAAAAGAAAAAAGATAACATCAACAATAATAACAAGCCGAGAACTGCCGGTAAAAGATTGGACAGTTACCAACATTCACTGAGTCTGTTTGATAGTGAAGATGATTTTGCTGTAACTGACGCCGATGATGATGAGGAGGAAGAACAAGAATTGTTACAGATTGCTCCAAAGAAGCAAGGGGGAGGTAAAATTGATTGGCACAAACAAAAAGGAGGAAAAAAATCGAGTAGCAAATCTAAGAGAACAAATTCAAATCTTGATATTGAGCAGGTTGATTTTGATGCAGACGAAGATGATCTTTTGAACTTCAATCTCTCGGACAACGAAGATCTTATGAAATTATTGAACGAAAAACCTTTGGATGCTAGTATGTTTCAAGAAACTTCTTCGGATATTGATCATGATGAGATTGGTGTGAATGAAGATGACTCTAGTTCAATTTACCCTAGTGACATTGAAGAAAATAATAGCAATTCGGAAAGTGACAATAATTCTTCCCATTACATTAACGATGATGATGAAGAGGAGGAGGAGGAGGAAGATGACGATGATGATGATGACTCCGATTCTTCTGACAATAGTTCTCTTGATGATTCCAAATTCAAATCAAGACAAAAGAAGATGGTCAAACCCCCTGGGAAACTGATTATTTCGGCTCCCAAGTTACTAAACATTCCTCCCAAATTGCCTCAGACAACATATAAGAATATTGTGAAAACTGGTGATACAGCATTTTCAAGTGATTTAAGTGATTTAAGTGAATCCGAAATTAAGTCTCTTCGTCACGCCAGTTCACGTAGAAGACGATCTTCAGTTGTGGATAAAAAGCTGGATGAAGAGACACAGTTTCCCAGAGCAAAAAATATACCAGATACGATAATAGAAGAAGACACTTCGGATAATGAAACGTATAATAATGATAAACTACTTGCTGTTTTGTCTGAGGATGATTCTGATATTACTGATTCTTCTGATGAGGACAATGATTTGGAAGTGGATGAAGAAGACGAAGAAGGGGACGAGGATCTGAACGATGATAAGAGTCAGGAGCTATTTGATTACGATGATGATGAAGCAGACAATGAGCATGCCGTTGAAGAAACTGAAGAACGTGCGATATTAGAAGAAGTTAAAAGAAGTGGTGATTTAGAAGGTCATATCAAGGTTGGGTATATTTCAGAAGACGACGAATTCGAATCAGATATTTCATTTGATCATGATACGTTTTTAGAACTTCAAAAATCTCAACCGCATATTGTTAAAAACCTCTCTTCTTCAGCTCCTCTCACTTCGAATTACTCAGATGAAGACGATACATACTTATGGAATTACTTTTTCACTTCTGGTGAAGAATCTGAAGAAGATGACCCTGTTGAAAATGCCGTAGGGACTGGTAAAGTCGAACCTCTTGATCCTGTTTCAGGAGATTCTACTGACGAGGATGAAACAATTCCAAAATCTACAATGAAAAATAAACCTAGGCCAACTGAGATTTTATCTTCGTCAAATAATACATCTAGGCCTCCACTTCTTGGTTCTTGGGTGATGTCAGCCGAAAGACCATACGGCATTATTGATGGCTTAACTACTCGAACAATTCGTCAGCGTCCTACTTCTTCGGAACAAGAAAATACGACAGATAATGGCTCAGGAGCCAATAATCTAAAAAGATCACGTCAAAACTCACTTGCTGATAATAACAAAGACGATAATAACGCCAAAAGTGATTCTGAGCTAAGTGAACTTGCATTGGATGACTTCATTTATACGAGCGAACTTGATGATGATGATACCACTAATAATGTTGAAGATGACCCTATTTTTAATGGATTCAATCATGATATTCCTTTATCGGCATTCAGAAATAGAGGAATGCAATATGCTAACAGAAGAAACAGTATTGCACAAAGCTTAGAATTGGGTGAAGATTTATCATCCCCTTCAACCAAATTATTAATGACTCCAACTCAAACATTACCGAAGCAGTTCAGGAAACGTCGAAAACATGATAAAAAATCTTATGTCATTGAAGAATCTATTCATAAACATGAATTAGATGACTTGGGAGCTACTGATCTGATAGATGAATTGGTCAATATCGGTGCCATTAGTCCCTTGTTTGGTGGTATATCTTAAAAATCTAGTAGTAGTATTTTATTCTCATCCTTTTTTTTTTTTTTTTGCTCATGCCTCATATTTATTTTTTCTTGTTTGTTATATTTATATATATGTCGATATAATATAATTAAAATTAGTTTTTAATATACATTAATATTAAAATATTTTGATTAATTTGTATGTCGGTTAGTTGGATGAAAGTAGATAGAATAATCATTCTAATAGTACACAAAAACCGAATTTATTCCATTATATTCTGTTTCTTTCACTACCAGGAATGTAAGGATTGTAATTAAAAAATAATAAAAAAGAAGCAGGTAAATATATTTAGTCGTTACATTTAAACAATAGGAGTGAGTTTACTAGATAACTGTAATTGAGTTTTAATAGTATTCGCTAGGTAAACAACCATAAGAACATCTTGTAAATGAGAGTTGAACATCTTTTCGAGGTTATCTGCAGAAACGGAAGGAACTAAACTAAGGTTCTTCAACAAGAATTTACCAATTGCAATGGAACCTTGAGACTCTCCAGTAATAACCTTAGAAACATAGTTAGAAACTCTCTCCAGCATGTCGATAAGCTCCACAATAGATTCATCCAAAGCCCTAATATCACTAACCAAACTGACAGTCCTTTCAGTTTTATCTTGAGCTTTGGCAAATGTTACCAGACCATTGGTTTCAGCTTCAGAGTATCTGATTTCATTTGGGATGGGGGCAAACAAGTAACTGGTTTTAAAAGCTTCACCAACGGGCGAACTGATAAAAGTTTTCACAACCAAGTCGGTTGCGTCTGTATAAGTTGGAACAGTCATATGGATAGGAGGGTGAGGAGCGACACCTTCTAGGTTAACAAAGTAGGAGTGCACAAGAGGTGAAAGATTGTTGATTTCGTCAGATGTGGCATACCAACCAACAATTACATCTTTGGGGTAAGCGCGTCTGTGAAGTGTGTACATTGATCTCACATATTCCAAGTCAACACGAGTTTCAGACTCGGTCTCTGTGTGAGGAATGGCATAGGTGCTGCGTACTTCGACTTCACTTCCATCGTCTGATCGAACTCCTAAAAGTATACCTATAACACGTTGAGGAACATTACCGGCATGTAAAGCATGATCTAAAATTTGAAACACAGCCTAAACACACACACACACACACAAATAGATATATTAGCAACCACATCCTCCTTCTTTTGTTAAGAAATCTGTTTGGCATGTACTTACTTGGGCTTGAACGACCACGTTGCTAGGGTTAGTACTAGCAATGCCATGAGTATAAGTAGGTCTCGGAACGTAAAAAAAAGAATTAGACATTTCTTTCAATATTCTTCTGTGCTTTTAAATATATAAATAAACAACAAAAAACTGTCAATAATCGAAAGATCTAATAACGTAGAAATGTCGTATATATGGCGATGGGTTTGGGAATAGACAAGGTTTTGAAAAAAAATAAAAAATTTTTTCCTTTTGAAAAGTTCCCTTTGTAGTAATTACAATTATGTAATCATGTTGTAATATTTTGGGCAAAACAACCTAGGAGGGGCTTGTGATAATGATGTTTTATCAGTAATATTAAATTACTCTATAAATATGACATAGATTAAATATCATTTATCATTTATTTCGGTAAATCGATACTAGTTCAAGTAAGTAATTCAAATTTTTAAAATGCATTTTTTGTAGCATTGGAAAAGCGCACGTGTGATTTATCAAATATAGTAGAAGAGAACAATATGTCGACTTCAAATTACTATGTACGTAAATAAACAATATCTGAACAAAACACCTGTATATATCATTTTGCAATTAAACGGATAGTAAATTCATCATAGAGTACATACAAATAATAAAACAATATTTATATTGAAAATCATCTATTCATATCATTCAGTGGTATCATCATTATCATTATTGTCGTCATTATCATTATCGTCGTCATTATCATAATCACGATTGGAGCCCCAAGAATAACGACATTTGCTATTCTCAAAACGGTCGAAATATTTTCCCATAATAATTGTATAAAAATATTTATTTCGAAGCACTAATTCACCAAATGATGTTTCTATTAGTTCCAAACGTTCAGGTCTAACTATTTGAAGCGTACCATTTTCAAAATGAACACTGCACGTATTTTCATAAAATTTCTCTACAGGTAAAACAACACCCCAGATTCCAGGAATTCGGCACCAAACAACTTTGCCAATCATCTCAGCTAAAGTTGAATTATCTGGTTCTTTCCGATTTTCACGATGTTTATATAAATTATCAATATTTTTGTCGCAGAATTTAAGCATACTCATGGCATCTTCGTTGACAATTTGCGGTGGGGTAAGAGGTAAAATAATATCCATTAAAAGACAATATTCGGTAAGTGAATATTTCAGTGATTTTCTCATGGCATTGTAACTATCTTTAAGACTTGTTGATGATTGGTATCCTGCTTGTTGCTCTAACTTAATTGTTCGGTTAGTGAATTCGATAGAAGCTTGTGCAAGTTTTTCTGGATCTAAATGAATTGGTTGAGTATATTCAACAATAATATTGTTACTGAATTCTTCGTAAAATGGTAATGGAAGTTTAATTGTCTTAGCCCGGGATAATGCTTCAGTCATAAAATTAAATAGAGGATATAAAAGTGCAAGATCTTCGTCATGATAATTTAGCTGTTCAAAACTATATTGACATTGTTTGATAATTTGCTTCATCGTACACGGGTTCAGAGAATCTGCTGATACCTGACCTAGCCTAACGATTTCCAACATTTCATCATATTCTCTTATTTTTCCAACCCTTCCTGGATCAATATAAAAATACGACGTAGGCAAACTTTTATCTTTCGAAGGATCCCAAATCCTAATAAACATTGATCGCACAACAATAACAATTTCAGGTTCTAATCCAAACCATTTTGCAAAATAATAGTATAACGCAGCTGACGTTTCTATCTGTGCAGGTTCAGCATATGTGAAAGAATATGAAGAGTTGGAAAATATATCTACCAGTCGAAGATCATTTCCAACTAAAATTCCATCGCGAGAGTCAATATCTCGAGATGAATAATCATTGAGTAAGTTATGTGATGAAAGATGTTGTGAAATTATTGATGCAGCCCACCTTACTTTATTTTCCATATCTTGATTCTGATCTTTGAAATGGTTGTAACGCTTTTTATCATACAAAAGCTCATCCTTAATATATCCAAGTGCTTGAAACGAATCCGCTGTACAGTATTGAAATGATAATGATTTTGTCCTCACTGAGTCCAGCAGCAAAAACAAGTCAAATATATCTAAATCATGTTGGTATCTGAAGCAGAAATCCTTAACAACATATCTAAACGCTATAGAACGAATAATTTCTGAAGCTTGAAACCCAACTAATAATGAATATGAAATATTTCCAAGACTTATAAAATGCTTAAGAGTTCTAATGGATCGTAACCCCATTGTGGAAATATGAACGCTTCGCGTTACGTATAGTGAGCAGTCTGACACGATATCAGAGAGATAACCAGAGACAAGACGGTCAATAATCGTTTGAGAACTATATTCGTAAAAAGATCCTAAAGGAAATTCTCTTCTCAATTTCTTTGGATATTCAAGTTCATCTAGGACTTCAACGGCAAACCGACGCCATATATGATTGTCTCTCGAAACATGACACAGCCGTTTCGAAACTAAAGCTACATGACAGAGATCAGGTTTATCGAGATGAGAGCAAATCTGATGCAACAGCTCCTCAGGTAGAGAATGAAACAGACTCATTTAAAGTGATGATTTACACCAGAAGTGAATTTTAACGGAGGTGGCAGGTCATGAACTTTGTGAAAAAAATGTTTATAAAGTAGAAGAAAAAAATAGGTGGAGAAACCAAAAGGGGAAATGAAAAAAAAAAAAAAAAAAAAAAAAAAAAAATTCGAAGACCTAAACGTTAAATTTTCTTCTGCCACAGTGAAATATATCATTCAATGTCTAAGCGCAGTGGTTCAAGCATGGGTCCTAAATCTAATAAGAAAGGAAAGGTTTGTATTTTATAGTGTACTATATTTATATACTTATGTGGATTTATTCTAATGTTTTCCATAGTTTTCAAACTTTCAAAATATTGAGCCTGGTTGGTCTGGGATATATGTGACTTGTGTACGAGGGAAGGAACAAGCATGCAAAACCGAGATTGTTCGAATATTCAACGAATATGCTAATGAATACTATGGCGAAGAATTACAGAAATATAAAGAAGAGTTAGATAAAGAGTCAGATCAAGTACAAGCTCCAATATCCACGAGAAAATTATATATCGAAGATCTCGTTGCCAAAGAACTGGCCGAGCTAAAGAATTCGATACCTAATATGCATAAGACGAGAGAAGAAAAAAAGAAAGAATTTTTTACTGGATATGAAGTAGGATGTGAATGTGGTATGTGAATCATAGCTTTTTTATACGGAGATTTTAACAATTTTAGTTGTGTTTGTGAGGACTAGAAAGCCAATTAATCCAGTTGATCTGGTAACAAGAATTTGTAAGGAAACTAAGACGACAGGTATGAAGCGGTCAAGGTATGCACAGAGATTGACACCTGTAACGTTAACGTCTGTTGCAAATACGGATGGTTTGCTAAAGCTAGCGGAGGAAGTTTTAAACCCGTCATTCCATGCCGGTATAGACCAACAACCATACACTGTAAGTAAGATCAGATATTCACAGAATCCGGCAACTAACTCGTGGTTTTAGTTTGCAATTAGGCCTACTCTTCGAAACCATACTATTTTAGACAGGGATGAAATTATTTCAACCATCGCTCGTCACGTATTCAAGGAAGATGGACATAGAGTAGATCTCAAACAATACGAAAAGATGATCCTCGTTGAATGTTACAAGGTAAGTGAATTGAACATAAATGTCCTTTAATCTATTCCAACTAACAATTATTTCAGAGCTCAATTGGCATGTCAGTTGTAGAAGATTTTGACAAATTAGAAAAGTTCAACATTCAACAGATTTTTGAAAAAGCCCAAACTAATCAGCAATAGTAGAGAGTGAAAGTCGTATGTTAAATTTTCAATGTATATAATCCAATGATGTTATATATATATTGTTAAAATTCCTCCGTTATTTGGAAATTTGGAAGTGACACAAAGTTTTATCAACGTTTTTCGCCCTGGATAGTAGCAACAACACTTCTTGTATGAGAATGAGATCTAAACTCACATAACCAAACACCCTGCCAAGTACCTGTGGCCAATCTTCCATCTTTAATAGGAATATCTACACTAACACCAATCACTGTATCACATCCGTTAGCTCTAACAAGTCAAATCATAAAACCACACAACACATACAGCTACTTCTAATATGCGCCGGCATATCATCAGACCCTTCACAATCATGTCTATACATATTACCCTCGGGGGCAATTCTGCCTAGCGCATCATTCATGTCAGCCCTTACATCTGAATCCCAATTCTCATTCAACGTTAACCCTGCCGAAGTATGTTGCAAGAACAAATTAATCATTCCAATCTTGTAATCTTTAATCTCAGGAACATTCTCTATTACTTCATCTGTAACTAAGTAGCAGCCCTTAGAGCGTCTTTTCAATTTAAAAGATTTTTGAAACCAGGTCATCGTGAAGATTTTTCGTTCGAGGGAGAATCACCCTGTAAGAGTTTGTAGTACCAAATGTCGAGATGGGCTTTTCAAAAAAAATAAAAAAAAAAAATAAAAAATAAAAAGATAAGACCCTTGTTCACCCTAACCTTGTATGTATTTTATTTCATTATGATGGTGTTGGTTCTAGAGAACCAAATGAAGTTGATCACTCTATGTTTCCACGGCCTAACAATTAAGACAATTGGGTAGAATGTGGTGGGATTTTTGGATTATACAAGATTTTTCGATCAATTAATGATAAGGTTATTATATTTATCAATTTGCAAGATCAGGAAGGACACTATTTTCTACGCGTCCTGAGGTTCTAACCATATAGTAATTCAGAAATTTCAGATTGACCATTGCATGTAGCACTAAATAACAGGGTAACGCTCTAGAAAAAATCAAACAACAACCTTAAGGATCCTTACTGTATCATACCTACCACGGTTCTTCTAGTTTCTGGTTTTCCCTATGGCTCCCGTCATGTCTCCACAATATATCTCATCCTGTCATATGTAGAATGTGTAACAAAGAAAACAAGCTCTCAGATAAAAAAAAAAAAAAAAAGGTACCGACTTAGTGAACATGTAACTTTCAAAGTCTTTTGACTTGCTAGTGTATCAGAAAGTGACGGTGTATTTTGTTGCAAAGTATTTGTCTTCCAACTTGGCGTCAAAAGATACTTTCGATATATTCGTAAAACGCGGTATGCACAAAGTTGATATTACCGTGTACTGCCAGACACAAATTCATATAACAAATATTTGGATTGGATTTAAAACATTCCGGATAACTCCGTAACCAAACTGCACAATGGTTTTGCCTGGTTCAAATAATTGCATTTTATGTTCTTTATATTATATGTATACATAATAATGAAGTCTTTTTTTTTTTCTTACTATGTATTGTATAGGTGCCTGTGTGTGGTACTAATTGTGTACATGTATGTACATTAAATAAAGGTGGTAGGGTCGATTAACAAATTTTAAAAGTGCACTAGTGGGAAGGTTTTGTTGTACCTACGTCAAGAATTACTCGATTTGACATACGTACGGCTGAAGCAATTTTGACATTTGAAATTGTTAGCGTTCTTTTCGTGAAAAAAAAAAAAAAAAATAAATAAAAAAGTGGCTGGCTTTTAACATGTTTATATTCATCACAATAACTTGAACAAAATTTCACTTATTTGTGTTGTCTTAGTTGCATGTGGGTATATGATGGAATTGACTTTTATTTGTTGAAAAAAAAAAAATATTTATTTAATTTTTTCATTCACCTTTTTTGAACTTTGATATATATATACACTGGTCAATATATATATTTATATATATATTTTTTTTCATTTTGCAGACATTATTTGACTATGATGATTTCACGAATTTCCAATTGGTTCCAAACATCACGTCTTTCTATTAAGCGAGTCACTCGTCGTACGTTTCTCAAATTTCCCCACCTCTCTTCCTTTTATATATATGTATACTTTCCAATTGACAAAACTAATAATTTACCACTAGGCATATTACGCAAACCTGAGCCTCCAAAAGCTCCCGATTCTCTTCTCCAAAAACGTATCAAAAAAGTTGTCGCAATCACCATTTCCGCATCCGAAATGTCACCCCGTCAAGTCTATTGTACCCTACGTGCAAATGGTAGCAATGGAAATATTAATAGTAGCAGAAAGAAAAATAGTGGTAAAAGAGATGAAAGTCTATTGGAGTTGGGTGATGTGACTAGATCGTGGTACGATTATGTGTTGTTGGCAGCATTCTATCTGATGGCTTTGGGTCTAAGAGTGAGATTCTTATAGCATTCAATTGCTTGATACATATGTATGTATGTACTTGGTGTGTGCGTGTGTGTGTTTTATTTTTGGTCTTTTTAGAAAGAATGTGACGTACAAAAATTGTGAAAGAAAACAGAAAATTTGTGTCCTCTTGTAAGAAAGGGTTTTATACATATATAGGTACCTAGGTATCTACCTATATGTATATTAATCAATAACATTGGTTTATCCATTATAAAAGAAAACCAAAAAAAACCAAAAAAAAAAATGTATATATATAGTATGTTGTATATAATGGTAAACATGAAAAACAACAAATAATATACCAAAAAATTTAGAAAATTGGTTCATTATTTTCTTTTCTTTCGTAGATCCATCTCTATTTCAATTGTCGACAAACATAGGTCCTTTAATATATACATTTTTTCAACATACTAATATATACAGTCAAATACCTAGGCATGGAAGAATGTAGGTACCTTATATTCAATCCCAGTCAAAACTTTTTTTTTTTTAATTTCCAATTTGATATGCGATAGACAATGCAATAGCTACAGAGGGTGCTACCAAAGGTGCAATAGCATAAGTAATCAACAACATTCTTGACACTGCTGTAACTTCATCAGATGGTACACCAGCAATTTCTGCAACTGCCGCCAAAGTAATGGCAGGAGGACCAACAGGAGTAATCATAAGAATAAAATTTAACATTTTATCCATTGGCCAAATATCAGGAGACATATGGGTCGACATGAATGAAACAACAGAAATCGAAATTGCACCTGCAATGATAAATCTCACAATAGTAATGTAAATGATTGTTGACGTTCGAACAGGGCGCTCAAGGGGAGCAACCAATTTACTTCCAAGTGCAAATAATTGGAGTGCTGGATAAAGCTCACCAATATTTTTGACTGATTCAGTTATAGATGATGCAATTGCAACATTATCATAAACAATGTAATGAAGTGGTGGAACTATACCAATAATTACTGCAATGATTGCTGCATTGACTGCAGGATTAAGGAATTGATCGATAAAAGCAAATACTCTACCAATTAAAGAAGTATCGTAGTTGTCAAATTCAACGACAGGAAGATTATGATGAGAAGATGATCTTCGTAATGGATCATCAGCTTCAAGAACTTCTTCATTTTCATCATCAATCAAAGCATCTAATCTTGCAGTAGAAGGTGAATGGAATAAAGATCCGAGAGTATTTCTTCTGTGGAACTGATAGTCACCAGAATTACCAACAGGAACAGCTTTATAGCCACCAATTAAATCCTCGGCTTCATAAATATCAAACGAAGCATTGGAGAAAAGGCGAGATCGCTCCCGCTGAAGAATAGATGCAGCTTGAGAAGGCGTTCTAAGAAGAGGGGTAGTTTCAACAGGTTCAGGCTCTTCAATGATACTTTCTTTAAGAGCTTGAGCAGGTTCTTTTAACATTAAAGGACCCAAAGCAAACCTTGCCAAATTGTGGACAATACCATGAAGCAAAACGTAAGCTTTAGCACGGACCAAAGCTCGGTCAAGGGATTCACCTTCTCTTAAAAGAGGAATTAGAACATCTGAATGTGAAATTGCCGAGAGAAGCAACAGAGGCATAGCAACGACGTTGTTAAAGACCATTCCAGGAACGATATACAAAGGTTGGTTCAAAAATCTGACAGTCAGTCTACCAATGAGATAAGTAATGAATAAAATAAAGATAGGGAGAGCGATGAGAGGCCAAAATTCACGGAGAGTATGTAAGGAGATGTGGGAACCCATATCAGTTAGAAGCATGGCTGGCAAGAATAGATTAACACATAGCTTAGATATACTCTATACAGGGAAGTTAGGGGAATGTTGTAACATGGGGAGTGAATGTGGGGACAAGACATACTCTTTCGCCGGTTTCGGACAAAAAGTCGACTTTAGCACAGTAGTAGCCATAGAACAGGACTAGAATGACAGCAACCGATGATTCAGCAGCTGCGACAGCAGAGTTGACGACGGTGCCCAAATCCAAATGGAACATGATGTAAACTGGTGTTGAGGAAAACAGGGAAAGACGAAGAAAACGAAAAGGAGGGGGAAAAAAAAAGGATGCTACATTTCTGCTAATTTAGAAAAAGGATACAGTTATTTCCTAATTTGGACTAATCCTACATAACCTTTAAAATTGCAGCACGTGCGTCCACTATATAGTGCGGTCACTGCTAATCAACCGTAAAAGCCCCTAAATATTAAAGCAAAGAATATGGCAGCACTACGAGTAGTAACTTCACTATGTGTGTAGATACTATCGTGTGGTATCGACTGTTCTAAAGCAACTATTCATCATCAGGCGGGGTTTATCCGTTATATATTCCGCACAGGACACGCAAATAAAAACAACCATAAATCTCTTTGCTTTGTTAATAGTCTTTGTTGCCATCTGACCGTCATCATAGAGGTTCAGCAACAAGATTACTCTGCCTATTGTGGTGAGGATGTAGAATTCTTGTGCCTAATAATATGGCTGCACACATATTTATATGAACTATCAGTAGTTGCATAACGGCTACGGTATCAATTGATTCAAGCTCCCTTCTATTTCAATTGATGGATTGATGCGGAAATGTTATTATTCCGTTGCTAGGCCGACGGTGCGTCTCTTATCGCCGATATTCTAGAATAGAACAAAAACAGATTTGGTATTATAATAGTCCTATTTATTTAGTGATAATCTGATTCTAGTATAAATATATTCATTTACAACATACATAGGCATGTACTTATATCCAAGTGCTGGATTAAATAATTCATCGAAATATCGGTGTATAGTTAGTTATGAAATCAAATACTATGAAAACAAGGAATTTAGTTACCTACCCGTTATCATACACCCCGGTAAAATTTGTTTCTTCTAACAACAAGAATCAACTGTTAATGTAGTGAAAACACAGGTTCATTCCTGCCCAAAATTAGAATAAAAAACATACAACTTTTCTTCAAATGTTTATATATAAATGAAGAATAAATATCAAAAATATATATATGTAGTTTCCTGTTACAATAGTATTAAACTAGTAAGTGTATTTTTGTACACGTAGTTTCTAGGTTTCTTCAAGAATGATCACAATCAATATATAGTACGTTTATTCAATACGGGTAACACAAGACTTGAAAATTATATTTCCCAATACAGGATTTATACAAGTGAATATCATGGATATACTTTCCTTTCTAGTCTTGTGGAGAGTTCTGGTTATGATATTGTACATGTACATATGTACATAGTAATAGCCGAGATGCAATACTGTTTTTTTATTTTTTTACATATATGATTCAAAATGATTGTTTTTTCTATTATTGTCAGGCAGTAGTTTGGAAATCAATTTTGGAATGTTGGTTACTATTGAACCTTTTGCTAGAGTAAAGAAAAAATAAATAGTTTGATTGATATATTAAGAACTACAAACATTATGATCCAAGAAAGTATAAAGCCTGATGATACTCACAATTAAATTGTTTCCGAACGAAAACATATTTTTCATATGTTCATTGTAAGAATATGTATTAACTTTTTAGTAAGTACAATTCTTTTGTAAGCTTTGAAAGCTTTGAAAGAAATCCATTAATATAAAAATAACAGGGCCAATTGGGCATTTATTGACTTGTACGTATGGGTATAATAGCAATATAACATACAACTTCCTGAATTGGAGTGATGATAATAAAGAGCTAGGAAAACTATGCAAAAATAAAAAATAGCATGGAGCTATCTGAGGTGATGAAACGGGTTTGTGTAAGTTATTAAACATTGAAATTTGCCTAATCAATTGGTGTTAGAGGTTGATTTGTTTTTCTTAGAATTTTTATAGTGCAAATTTTGGTGGGGTTTTGTGTGAATGTTCAACTTACATCTTATTTTGCTGAGGTACTGGAAGTACCATTTGATTGATTTGGTTTATCTTCTGGAAATTTCACTGATGTAATTGATGTTGAGGAAGAGACAGTTTCATTCCCTTTGACAGGAATAGTTGTAGTTTGGGTCGACTTGTCGTGATCTTGAACTTGGATATTGACTTGATTCATTTCTGGCAATCAATCAAGTGTTAGTGACTTGAGTTTTTTATGTTTTTTTTTGTTCTTTCGTTTCATGTAATTTAAGAGAAAAACACAATCATTATATATTGTGTTATTTTATGTTTTGTTTAACTCGGTGATTTTTCATCAACATCGTATCATTATGAAATCTATTTTTTCTTGTGCAAGAACTTTATTTTGCTACTCAGCCGCAGCATTAAGTAACCGCATTTTTGTTCTAAGTCCTATAGTAGTAGCAAGGTACATCTGTAAAACATCAATTGGTTTATCGACTGTTCATAAACTATTTCATCATGGAAAAACAATGGTATCAAGTTCTTTACATTCGACAATAACTATGTATACAGCACTCCCTTGATTTAATTCAATTGTGATTCATAAGTCCATACTCAGTACCAGTGTTAAAAATACCACGATATACGCGCTAAGCCCTAAACCGGAGTATTTGCACCGGACTTAACAATATTAGCACCGACCGGTTTTCACTGCTCCCCCATTAGTTTACCCCGTGACACTTTTCATGACCGGGGCTTTACTCAGGCCGGGGCCAAAAAATACCGAAACAAGTACCGATTACCGAGTTGCCTATTACCATGTAAGTTTTAATACATTGGATAGTATAGAAACTTCTCCCTTTTTCAGTGCAGGGATAATAGTTATCCCTTGTTACAATTTCTTTTTCAAACACAGTGCTCACCATGATATGGGACTTCTTTATGTCCAGTACGTTCGAGATGTATAAAGAAAAACATACATATAAAAAATTTGAAACCATCACCTAATTTCATTGATTGGCTGTTCATTGATCCTTTTCTGAAATTAAGATTCTCATGCAGGTGATTTTCAATTCTCTTTTTGGCTTTTTTGATAAATATGATTCCAAATTTCGTAGTTGTGATCCCTTGCTACGTCGCACAAATTGCCATGTATATGAGTCTATCTGGACATATGGGCGTACTGAATTGAATAATTATTTTTTTTTTTTTTGAGGGAAATGAAGAAATTATACATCATACTAATGGTTGTATGAAATCGAATAATAATAATAATAATAATAATAATAATAATAATAATAATAATAATAATAATAATAATAATAATAATAATAATAATAATAATAATAATAATAATAATAATAATAATAATAATAATAATAATAATATGATAATCTCAATGGTCTTAATAAATGCTATGTTCGTTCGTATTTCGAATGGTCCAGCCACTACTCCGCCGTGTATTCTTATTATTAGTTTTATTATTAGTAGTAGTGTAATTGTGAGACTCTGAAACTTCTGCTGATAACGAATCTAAACTTAATGGAATACTCGTTGTGCTTCCAGAAACTCCTAAGAGTAGTGCTGGATCAAAGTCTCTCATATGGCAAATCTTTAAATCATCTATTGTGTCGTGCACAAGGAAAGATTGTGATTGATGGAAACTAGTGACAATAGGATCTGGTCGTCCTCTTATATCATCAAGATTCAAATCAAATATGGAAGAAGTAGAATCAACAGCTACTCTAAACCAATCTTTTTGTATGGCAATATAACGAATCATACAATTGTCAATAACTTTTTCAGTCCCACTAAATAGTTCAGGTAATTGAATTTTCATAAGATTGTGAATTCGTAAAAACATATCGGCTTCACGTTTGGTTTCGGGATCAATTGGATCACTTGAGCTAGCTTTCCAATCAATGTATTTGGAATAAGATGCATGTACTTTATCATGAAATTCCATTTTGGCCAATACTGCTATGTATAACTCCCATACCGTTTGCAATGGTTTCAGAACATCTGATTCAACAAAATTAAATAGCCTTTGCGTAGAAACTTTTGTTGATGCTGCCGATGTGAACGATAGCGAAAACATGGCAAAACGTCTATATTTTTTGACATCACAACAAGAATTCCATGTGTGTGCAAAAGAACTTGTTTTGTCAAAATGAGATTGAATTTGAAGTATATTTTCTCGTAGATTTTTAATTAGATTCTTAATGTGACGTTGTTTTCGATCCAATTGAACCAACAACATTTCTAGTTCCTCGTCACAGTGAGAGTCGTCTTTTAGTCTACTCATTGCAGTATTGTAACTTTCACTGTTTGTTACTGTTAGAGGAAAGGAAGGTTCAATTGAATTAATTTTGTTGGCTGTTTCTTGCATCCTTTTCAAACCATGTTTCAGAGTAGGGTAATCTAGGTGATCTGGAGAAGTAACGTCGAGCATGCCCATCAGCAACATGGGATACTTGACAAGTCGTTGAACAGGTTTGATCAAAAGGGCATCCAAAGTCCAAGCTTGGGTACGATCCTGCGAAGCTTCACTACATTCCTTAAACCACCTATCCAGTCCAGGTGAACTATGTGAACTTATTCTATAGTAGGTGGCTAGTTGAAATTGGCTTTTCGAACAGTACACAGTATATACTGCTTCCAATTTTGGAATGAATTTAAGAATAGCTTCTCCAATATTTGATCGTTTATCAATTAATAATCCATTCGATGAAAGGTCACATTCCTTGAGAATATAAGCAGGAATATAGCGTTTAAGCTGACAAACGAAGTCTTTTGAAAATGTAATGAGTTCCTCAATGTTTGAAAATAATGTTGAAACGTCTGAAGTTGAAATATAGTTGCAATACACATCTTCTTTCAACTTCTTAACATATATCTCTGTAATTACTGACAAATCAGCATTAAATGTTTCTTCTGTTTCTACCAATTCTCGAATCAAATTGTATTTTGTTCGAATGTGTTTTTGAATTTTGGGATCGGCAGTTAGCACCATAGTGGATGCAGTAGCATTCACCGAAGCTTTTGCTTTGTCTGAGATTCCATCTACTCCCAAAGTTTCCACCAACAAAGTTAAAAAATAAAGTTAGTATTGGCAATATTTAAGGTTTGAGAGTTATCTAAAGTTCACAAAAGAAAAGAAAATCCTTACCTTGCAATAATGAAAGTAAGTCGTTCACGGGATTTGAGTGTGATTTCTCACTTAATTTTTGTACGTGACTGGTTGCAAAATTTTCATAATTGGGTATCGTCTTTGGTTTGCTTGAATCGAGTGTGTAATTCTTTTGTATATTAATATGATTACTACTGCTGCTACTACTAGTACTGGTCCTAGTACTAGTATTACTACTACTACTAGAACTAATAGCAGTAGTAGCATCAGACATTGCAATTGCCTTCAAATTAACTAAATCAAATTTTGGAAATGGTTCCATTGATTTCATCTTTGAAAAATTATTGCACTCTGATTTAGTTTTCCGTAATGATCGTTGATGCGATGATGAGTCTGAATTATTATGCATTAAACGTTGAAATTTCTTCGTTGATGGCTTTTTTACTAGTGGAATCTCGAAGTTTTCAAAAGATATTTTCATTGAATGGCGAATACGATCTGATTTTGATTTAGTCGACAAGATTGAATGAGGATCACTGGGTTGATCCGAATTCTTCTTCAACTACTAGTTAGTATTATTTATCAATCACATATATCTTTTTCCTTTCCTTTAATATTTTTCTATACTCACCATTGATAAATTATTCCCAAGTTCATTATTCTTACTTTCCGATTCTGCTGGTAAAGGAGGTAATTCCTTATTTAATACATCTTTTGTTGGTGATGAAACTGACGGAAGTCGAGGATACGAATAATTATCATTTTGTCGTAAATAGCTGAAGGATAGTGATTTGTGCACAATTTGTGGGGCATGACTATGTCGACGTTGCTTTCGTTCATTTTTATTCATAGAATGGTGTTGATTGAAGGCTTCAGATAAGGTTAAGGGAACCGCCATATTTTTTTTTTTTTTTACTTTTAATTTCTCCGGGACCAAAAAAAATTGTATTAAAAACAAAATAATAATAGCTGAAGTAGCGCTATGAACCAATCCTGGCTTTTCTATTGAAGTTAGAGAATAGGTGAAAGTAAAAAAAAATAATAATAATAAATTCAAAAGTCAAGAAAAAAAAGTGTTATCTGATAGAAACGAAGAAGAAGGAAGAAAGAAAGAAAGAAAGAAAAAATACGAAAGGATGGCAATTAAAAGAGGAGCAAAAGAAAGGGAAACTATAAACCTAGAACTTTGGACAAAAAAGTAAAAAGTAAAAATATCATCATCAAGGGTTCCTATCAAATTATTGTACTGATGAAAGTCTTTTGGACCTTTGGATTATTCTAGTAAGTAATCCTAATACATAGCATGTACATAGTACAATGTATTCAGGCTTTAGTACTACTAAAATCGTTAGAATAAAATGAACTTACTATAAAAAAAAATAAAAGGTACAAGTTTGTCAGGATTCAACAGTTGACTAGAAAAAAGGAGTGTGGTTGAGATACGTCAGTGGTCACTCTGGGTAGAATATAGACATTTTTGAAGTTTTATCAGTTTTAAGTACTACAATATATGTGTCGATAGAGAAGATAATCGTTAGTGGCTTGTATAAGGAATGGTTATATGATGCAAGTGAATGTATTACTAATGTATCAAGATAATTTGAAATGTTTTTAAATGGTATATATTGTATAAATGTACAGCACATAGTCATACTAGTCCACAAGTTATAAAGGCAGGAAACACGTAGAATTACCTATGAGGGGAATTCTCGGAGTAAAAACGATGAACAAAGGATTTGAGTCAGCTAGCAGTCCCGCACTTCAAGATTGATATAACAGGATTTCACAAGGGAACTTTCAAACTGTACCAGAACAGTCTAATTCAAAGGAAGATCTGTCTCACAAAAATTAAAAAGCTCACACAGTCATCACTGATCTGACAGATTGGTCTAACTACTTTGGGCTTAGTCTTTCCCATCTTAAAAGTAAATAGATCTAGACCAAAATAGGAATTTGCCTAGCATTTGAAAGCCTTATACTACTTAGCACATACATATTACGTATGCACAAGTACTATTATGTGTTATGTCTTCAAGGAATGAAATAGAATTAAAGAGTGAAACGGTTCCTTCAAATAAGTTTCTGTACATCTAATATGGTGTATAGGTAAAGAAAGAATAGAAGTTACAAGGGAAAAGTTTTCCTATGGGTAGGGTAAGATCAAGTTGGGTTATTACTAAGTGTTCAAAATTTAAGGACTTTGTAGGCCATGAAGACTTGCAATACTATGTACTACTACTAAATCTATGTTTGTACATGTACATGTAAACAAAGACATTCAAAATGTCACACATGGCATATGGTTGCATATATTATGTATCATTCCCGCAATTCTCAAATTACTTCAAAGTTTTAATTCAATTTCTAATGTGTAATCTCATACTTCCATAACCAGGTTAATTTTATCGTTTCTCAAAAACTAAGTGTTTTGTTACTTTTATTATTATTATTATTTTGAGCCTTACCGGTTTCTCTTCAATTTTACCTTAAATGTCTCACTTGGATGCAAAAAGACGATGTGCGCAAGGCTGAAGGTTTTGAACTCTCTACCTTTCTTCATTGGTAATAACAAATCTTCAAGCTGCAAATAAATGTCATCTATAGCTCTATTTAAGAATAACTAAACATTGACATCATAATATCCTATATGTAGTGTATAATAAAAACTTATAATAATAATGAAAATAAGAATCTAGGCACTCTTGTAAAAAAGATTACGTCCTAACTCACCATACACATTTCTCTTAATACTCAATTTTCCAAAAGGTGATCGACCTAAGCCTGAAAAAGTATCATCATCATTTTCTCTCTTGACTTTAATTTTAGAAAATGGAGATCTTCCTAGGGTAGTAAAATGTTCACCTTTGTTGTTTGATCGTTTTCCAAAAGGAGTACGACCCAATGAATGATAAACGTTATTAACAATTCGCTTGAATAAACTACTAGTAGATGATGATGAGATAGGTGCAGTAGGGAGAACTGCATTGAAAATGGTTTTGATTGATGAAGAAATTGTGGAACTGGTACTTGAAAGTGTTGCTGCCATATTTGCGACATTAATAACTAAATTTGTCATATCGTCAGTAGTAGCAAAACCTGCAAAATCAGTGCCTACACTTGGTGACCCAACTTTGTCACCAACCAGGTTCCGACTGCTAGTTTGTACCCACCTATCGTATGAAGACCCATCAGTAAGAACTTGAACAAGGTATTGTTCACCACTCTGTACACCTTGCACAACTGAAGCATTTTGTTTAGTCCAAATACCCATACTATCATCTTCGTAATAAAATCCACGGTAAACATCTGTTTCAGAATTACTGCTAGAACTACCGGTAGAATAATCTCCAATTGTGAGAGGATATAAATATGAGTGTTTAGAAACTTGCTTTAAATTTGAATCTGAGTCGTAACCATTAAAAATAACTGAAAATCCACTAGACATACCATTGGTATCTATTCCCCCTTTACGATATGGAGAGAGATCAGTATCGGGTTTTGTTACATACAAACTGTTAAATCCAGCAGAAACCTGAACAATTTGTCGAGCATTACCATGGCTATAGAAGTGCTTTGCATTGGTAAAAGACATGGTTTGTGATGATTTGACAAAAGACTCTTCTGTGCTGTTATTATTCGTGAAACTAATAATTGATTGCTGAGAAAGATCCTTGGTTATTGAAAGAAGTTCAAAAATCCCATCTGAAGGATAACTAAACTTATTTCGATTGCTATTGTTGACACCAGGAATGACAGTTCCATTACCTTCAACGCCACTCATTTGCCATGAATGTAAATTAGCATTTACATACCACTCACTGCTTGCTAGGTTACCAAAACCAGTTGTGATTGATATCTTTAAATTAGCTCCATTCCAAAGTTTGGGAAGTAATGGAGTTAAATCAATGGGGTAAGTAGGCAGATCAAAAGCATTAATGCCAACATTAGGAATCCACAAAGAAGGATCTAACCCACCAGTAAAAATAATGGGAAAAGGCAATGTAATACCAGCCAAATCATTATCTATTGAAACTTCAATTATTCTAGAAGGATAATTACCTGGTAATGTCAAACCATATTGAGAAAATGTATTAGTGTTTTCAGGCAACATGTCGCAATACCAAAACTCATCACCAGCATTACCAGAAGCAAAAATATCTATTACAACTTTTGTTGTATTTCTAGGAAGAGCAGGAATGTTGAAGTTAATGCTGTCACTTGGGAGAGTGTAAGCGTAAGCTTCCTTTACAGATTTGCTAGCAGGACGAATTGGGAGAATATTCGTGGCTGGAGCTTTGGAACTAAGTGAGTCAAACACACCTCCGCCTGTACCTTCAGACCCATACTTATTAGGGTTACTGTAAAACATCAGTGTAAGTTTTGTAGTGTAAGCACCTGTTAATTCGGAATTAACTGTGTTACCTAGTTCAAAAACAATATCCTGTGGATTCTTCAAAAGTGCCAAATATTTAGTAATATCCTTGGTAAACGAATAGCTCATTGGACCACCGGTAGGTTCAGCTGTTGAGCTACGCCAAATTTCACTTCCTCCAATATAAACTCTTGCTAATCTATCATACTGAATTCCATCTGATGAAACGTCCATTTTAATGTGAACATGCGTAAATTCCTGGGCAGGGGCTTCATATGAGACAACATAAGGCTGTCCCCATGAATTTTCAAATGTGTGTGTACCCAAATTGATTTGTGAAACTAATGTGCCTGGATTTGTAAGAGGGCCAGTAACCATAAAATCAACCTTACTAGTGTCTCTTTTGTAAAGGTCTTTAATGTGTGCTGCTGACGACCCTCCAGTAAATACTAAAAGGGAAAAAAATAAAATGATTTTCATCTGATAATAAACAATCTTCTATGAATAAATGAGTGACAATATTTTCTTAACACAACTCTTTTTTTTTCTTGACAACTGAAAGAAATAAAAAAAAAAAGGCAAAGGACACAATTAAACAAAAAAAAATATAGAATTGTGAGAACTACAGTTTGTAGATATATATATTTATTTAAGTATAATTAATATGTAAAACCAAGAACTTTTTAAACCAATACCCTGCCTGTATCCTGTTTTCAAATGTAGGAGATAATTAATATTTCAATTATACAAAACCTCCAGTTCCTAAACCCAAATAAAAACAGGAAAAAAAAAGTTAGACATTCAGAACTTGACATATTTCTTTTTCAACAACATAACTCGATTCACATTTCCTACACATGCATATTTAGAAAATTCAACTCAAAACTTAAGTCTCTCAAGATCTAAAGTTAAATGCCATCTATGCAATTTTTCAGCGTTTACTATTATTATTATTCTTTTCTTTATATATATTTTTGGTTTATTTTATTTTTTTTAAAGAAATAAATAAGTATTTTATAATTCCAATTTATATAAATTTAATATCAACAAATGATCTTTTTTCATTACTGAAAGAACAAAATTCTGAAGCTTACAATGTTTCCATATCAAAAAAAATATTTATATATACATGTATAATTTAGTTTGTAAGATATTCCCAAAGAAATTTCAGAGATACAGATACTGTAGACTAAACAGGGCGATTAATTATTTATCTACATAGTTGTGTAACAATAGATTGATATTATGTATCTGGCACAATGTCACATAGACATAATTTTGAATTAGATACATAATTTTTTTATGGTAATCGTAAGTCCGTATCAATAAATATGCATGAAAAGAATCTCGATATGTTAGGTGTAATAAAAAAATATAGATGCCCCGTGTTTAAGGTATGTGCGTCAATGTGGGTAAAGCCTATTTATTTCTAAACTGGAATTCATCTTACTATGGATCTTGCAAGCCTTCTTTTCTTTACTGCATTACTTATTATTTTTCATAGTTCCAAATCTCTAACAAATATTATTATTAAGAAGTGATATTTCATCATTACCTGCCAGTTTATTTTTATTTTGTTGTAGTTGCTTTACAAAAGTTTATGTTATTATATGGCAGTAATATTACGTAGGAGAGTAGGTAAGTATAATAATTTTTTACTGGCTATATGCTTTTGTTTCACTTTATCTGTAGGAGTGTTGTTTTGAAACCAAAGCATGATAAAGTAAGCGCTCAACATTACAGAACTATAATGTGAAAACCAGTCACTTTCTTGAACTAACGTTGCATTAATTTTAGAGTCAGATATATCAGGTTGTGATTTTATTACTGGAAGCTGACACGTTGGAATAGAATCAGTTGTTCTTACTTCCACATACGTCTATTCATATACCAGTTTAAAATGATGTGATTGGTTTTTTGGTCACATAATATAGGGAAAGCACAAGTAAATAAATATTTTATTACTACAACAATCACAAATATTGTACTAATAAATCCTTTGAACTTAAATTTAAATTGATAAGCTATGATTTCACATTTAATGAACACATGAAAATTTAATACATGGTTCTATAATCAATTATGACAAATAGATATTTTTCTTAACCGCGACAATAAATATAGAACTCGAAATCTATATATTAGAAATAATGTTCCAAGGGGTAAAAAACGCTTTGTCTATACATAGCATAAATTTTTATCAATCAAGCTTTTCACCGCACACTTACTTACATATTTAGTTAATGTGGTAGGTATGAAAATGGAATATAAAAATAACTCGCATCTTATTTGATATGGGAACTTGCTTGAAAGTTTGTCCAGCCATCCTGTGACATGCAAAATAGTTTACTACCGGTGCAATTTGATAAATCACATATATTAACGCCATGGTATAACCTGTGGACTGATATATCTTTTCTGTAAGTGTATTATTATTATTATTATTATTATTATTATTATTATTATTATTATTATTATTATTATTATTATTATTATTATTATTATTATTATTATTATTATTATTATTATTATTATTATTATTATTATTATTATTATTATTATTATTATTATTATTATTATTATTATTATTATTATTATTATTATTATTATTATTATTATTATTAT
>JAJMJJ010000206.1:0-29543 GCA_030568955.1 Geotrichum siamense (nom. inval.) | reverse complement strand
TCATTTACTAGTATTGAGGGATGAAACGGTTTTAGATATTTTGTCCCGGTATCATTTATTACCCAATTTTGTTGACAAAATATCTGATATTTTAACAGTTGAGTTAAAGTCCCGAGAAGAAATTAATTTGGCGCCATTGCCGATTGTTAGGAAGAAGGTAGCCAAAGCTATTTCGATATTGGTTCAAGCCAGTCATGAGATTCTGCCAGATGATGTTGTGAAGCAGTTAATTAAGGATAAGTTGGAAGTTGGTTTATTTTTATATTTGGAACAACTTAATGTTGCAGATTCATTTGCATCACTCAAATTTGGTGATCTTCAGGCTAGGCTTTATGCCGAGTTTGATCGACCAAAACTACTTGGGTTTTTACAAAAGAACAATTCGTATAATCTTGAGATGGCGTCCAAGATTTGTGAAGTCAACAACTATATACCAGAATTGGTGTATATATTGGGTAAGATAGGGCAGAATAAACGGGCATTAAAGTTGGTATTGGAAAAATTGGAGGATCCAGAACAGGCAATTGAGTTTGCTAAACAGCAGAACGATGACGAATTGTGGAATGATTTGTTGCATTATTGTGTTAGTCGACCAAACTATATGAAAGTACTTTTGGAACGGTCGTCAGGGTCGATTCCACCAGCCGAAATAATAGGGCGTATGCCACCAGGGATGTCAATTCCAGGGGTTAAGAGTGTAATTGCACGAATATTCGATGACCAAGAAGTGGTGTATTCTATAAACCAAGGGATATTAGAGATAGTGAATTGTGAAGCTAATAATTATGCTACACAGTTACGGGATTTACGAAATGAAGGGAATATTATTGATTTTACTACTAGAACAAAAGAAGAAGAATTCTTGGATTTGTCTCAAACTATAGTTTTGTTGCCCGATGGGTGTCTTAAGACGGAGACTCAGGTTATTGGGGAGATATGGATGCCTAGAGGATCAACAACTACGAGACGATTTGTGGGAGATAAAGTGAAGCATTTAGCCTATATAAAGCGAAAGTTAAGATTGATGCTGTAGTAGAGAGAGACGTGTATTTATTAATTTATATTTTTGTCGTTTCATAGTAATAGAAATATTAATGCTTGTTTTTAGTGTTATAAATTCAATTGAGTTTTAGAAAATGAAACAATAAGAGAAAAAATTGTTTTATTTTTGGGTAATGATTAAATATATGTATACAATTTAAAATTCAATCAACAATCGGAAATAAATTTAGTACATTCCTGCTATGTGTTATGTTTGTGCTTATGAATAATTGTACGTGATTTAAAGGTTATAACTTGTTAATTCAAATAAGTTTCGCATACATCAAGAAAATAATTATAAAGCAGGAATGAAAATAAAAGTTATATAAATGCCAACCTGACGACTCCACCAGTTTAGGGTCACTCGGACAATATGTAACGTCATGTTATGAGAGATGCAACAATGGTAGTGAATCCATTGAGGGTATCGGAAGGCATTGTCGTAACACCTACTGTATGGTGCAGTGGGAGTGCCAGTGCCTGGTTCGAACCTGGCATAGAGCACATTTATTTTGGCATTTTTCCACCCAAAATCCATACGTTCTATTGCAATGTCTTCTGCTAACATCCTTATTATATTATACCTACCGTGTCTGTTATGTTTCCATAATGTATGCCAACCTGTCATATCTAGAGTATATATATTTAACCAAAATACAACTCTGAGATAAAAAAAAAAAAAATAAAAACTAATTGTGATCCAAATTAAAAATGATATATATATATATATATTTTTTACACTATTTAAGTATGAACAAATACTAAATATCAAGTCTCATGTCACAAAGTAATTTTGGAAAATGTTGCTACATATATCGCGTGACAAGTTCTAAAAAAAACCATTGATATTTTTTTTTTTTTTATGTTACCTATGACAGTAGATCATCTATAACCGTTTTAAGAGAGAGGAGACCCAAATTTTCACAAGATTGAGTTTGGCTTGTACTTTTTTTTTTGTCGAGGCTTAATTTTTACTCTAACACAATTCTGGCAAAAAAAAAAATAATAATAATAATAAATTAAATAAGATAAATAAATTAAAGAAAAAACACAAATTAAATATACAACTCCATCCATGTAAATAAATAAATAAATAATAAAGAAGAAGAAAACAATAAAAACGCCTAAAATGTAATGCAAGAGAAAATAGAAGAAATAAAATAATAATAAAAAAATGTCCCCTCCAGAATAATCATCATCATCATCATCAGATATTGATAACAACTATTCTTCTTGTAGGCATAAATGCAAAATAAATACTTCTCTTCCTGGACACTATTCCGAGAAATTACAAGTATTTCTCAAATAATTCATCTTTCAACCACCCGGCTTGTTCATAAGCAGCAAATAATCTTGAAGCTTTATTAACATCAATTCGGCATGCTTTTTGTGAATCAGTTCTTCGGAATGGTAAACCGTTACGAAGTCTATTGACCTTTTCAGCAAACAATCGTCGTTTGGAATCGGCATATAACTGTGCTGAAAGTCTCAATAATGATGCAAGGTGGTGTTCACGTGGATCAATCAAATGAATATTAGGATCATTTGACAAATCAATTGGTGTACCTTTCCATTCAGTTGTCAGTCTTACACCGGCTGGCAAAGTATCGAGTGAAGGAGCATAATCGGGTAACTTATCAAAGTCAATATCATGGACTTTGGGTTCATTACTAGAATTAGAATTATGTTTTGGGCGTGGCACTGAACGAGGAGCAGTATTACGAGGAGCACGGGTGTTTGTACTTGAGGAAGCAGTAGTGCGGGATGTAGTTGTTGTTGCCTTACTAGAGCTGCTGTTTGCAGTAGTGGGAATAGTAGAATTAGCAGCGGCAATTGCACGAGAAGATGGCTTGCGAGTACGAGACTTATAGGACGAATCTGATTCAGAATTATTAGTTGTTCTTGAAACAGCTTTCTTGCGTTTACTACAATTTGCAGAAAGTGATGAAGACCCATTTACAGAAGGTTTCGGGGCAATTGAGATAGGTTGATCGTTTTTGCCGTGGTAAGCTGAAGAATACTTGTTTCTGTAATTTGATTCCATACGCTTATAAGTTGAAAAGTTGTTCTTCATATCACTCCAAAAAGTACTTGTTAAGCCTGATTGATGAGTAAGATCAGGCAAGTGATAAGAACCGAATTCGAGAGGACGAACAACTGGAGAAGGTTCCTGCAATTTCTTCAGATAGGCATCGGACGACAGAGTTTCCATTACATATCTTGGCTGCACTGGAGAAGGGATATAGTTGTTACTGTTATCGAAACCGGTAATCATTCTCTTTTTGCGAGAGGTCACTGGATCATTGACTCCTGATCGCTTGTTGTTGTGAGGAGATTGAACCAAACTAGCAGTTCTAGATGGAGGCGTCAAAGGGGGCGAAACCAAAGCGACCGACCCATCCTGAGTTTTTGAAGTCTTCATAATGTGAGAAGCCATGATCTTTTCGAAATGAGGGATGGCTGTCGTTGGACTGTGATTGTTAATTGGATTGAATGACATTGTAATAGATATACAACAGTGGTGTCAATTGTGGAATATTGATGAAAATGTGAAATATAAATATGTTATGATTGATTGCAATAAGTACAGAATTCAAGCAAAAATAAATAGGTGAGAAAAGCGGAATTGAAACAGGATTTATACAAGTGGAATAAAAAAAATTTTTTGTATCAGATATAAAAGAAGAAAAAAAAAATGTATAATTTGTTTTTGATTTGGGAGTTTCCATTATAAAGAGTATTATGACTATAAAGATGCTAATTTCTTTTTCGCCTTTAAAAAAAAGTTTGCACAAAAGTTGAGCACCGGACAGAGGTGACTGCTATTCTCAAAAGAGGAATTGGTTTCCGGTTAGGGATCGGAGCAAGAAAATAAAAAAAAAAGGTCCTTGTATTTTGACAAGTAAGATAAACCATGGCCGTGTAACTCGTCTTGCAATCAATCTGAATGCTGAAAAATGACAATGTTGATTGTCTTGAGCGGTGTTGATTTAATTGAAGGAAAGACAACAAGGGGGTTACCAAATGGCATTAAATTGATTGGACCTTGTACTACAAATATACTTTATCTCAAACGGAAAGTTTCCTTTTTAAGAAGTCAGGAATGTGTCATCTATCACCTTTGAAACATTTTTACTCTTTTTATTTGAACCACACTAGCCCATGACTGGAAATGATTTTATTCACATATTTTCCAGATTTACATACAAGCACTACATGTCATTGACAGATTGTGAGAGAGGATTGCACATTTGTTGTTATTACTTATTTCATGTATGGAAATATTGCCATTGACGTATGTATTTACGAAGTGGAGAGTATCGCAAAAAAGAGATGAAATTGTTTGGATGTGGATGAATTAATGTAGTAGAGTACAAAGACCCTTCCCCAACAACAACTCTTTCACTAATGGTAAAAGACAAATACATATATCATCGAAGTGTCGTCACCAACCAACCCAATTGGCCAATCATGACATCTTCAATGTGAAAGATGTATAACTTATACCTATATGAAATACACTGAAATAAAAGGCGACGATACCATTCTGTATGTATGTACTACATATCCATCAATACTATAATTGATATAAGGTAGCGATGACAAGTCACCTATAATAGTTGAGTCATTGCATGAAACTCAGAAAACAGTCACAAAAATAAAAAAAAAATGTTCCTAATTAAGAAAAAACAAGGCGTTGCCGCGACGACCACAATTAGAGCTCACATAAAAACTGACTCAGCAGAAAATAAATTAGGGTTCACTGGTTGCCTCGGTGATGGCAACGGTGGTGGCGCTGTCATCCACCAATTAATGAACCATCAACATCACCACAAAACGTTTTTTTCTTTCTTGTTCTCAATCATCAATCAGCTTGTTACTACATACTACATATGTGCATATCTGTGATGTTTTTCTTGTTATGTTAAGCGTTGAAAATGTCCATTGTGAATGTGGCAAAGGTGTATTGAAAGCATTGATCAACTACATACGTACAATAATCTTAAAACTCACCATTATACTTTATTATTTCGCACACGATCAAATGCTTGCTCTCAATTACAACAACAACAGTGCTTGAGAACTAGTCCGGCATAAAAGCAACGATCCCAAATAAACTTCAACCAAAATGAACTGTTGCTTCTTTTCCAATTGCTTCATCCTCTATTTTATAACGGTCGGAATATAGTGTTTCAATATACTTTCAGACGGAAGAGTTCAACCGATGGTTTAATTGACACATCCCCCTCCCCAGAAAACTTTTGATTTTAGGACGAAAGTTGATGACGCATGTTATTTATTATTTTTTACTCTTTTTGGTAACTATTACAGTGGGTAACTTGATTGCCGAAGACGGAATAACAGTAAAAACCGTTATGGATCCGGAATGAACTGATTACATAACACTACAAAAGTAATGTGACAGATCGGAGCACGTACCGTAGCAATTTTATTAAATACAGTATTCCCACGAGGAAAGTGTTTTTGAAAATCATCAACCAGCACCCAGCGTGAGCAACATTTCTCAATTGTTAGCTCAATTGCTCAGGGTCTATTTTGCTAGTTGTCAATGCAACCACACCCCTGTGTGACTCGGTTCGACTGGTGGACTGGGTAACAAGCACCGAGCCCGAATGGACTTCAAAAGATTCGGATCACTCAATCGAAGCATGTGATTGAAAAAATGCACTAAACTAAGATGAGGTTTATTCCGGGTGAGCTCTATTTTATCAATCCGCTGAACTCCGAGACTAAAAAGTCTCCTCCTATCTACTAGGAGATTAACTCGTTCCTGATTCGTCAATTGAATTAGTTCGGTTTTGCTGCGAAAACCTTTTCTCGTTGTGCCCCTGCCCTTTCTTCCCAACCTCTTATATCCGAAATCTATCCTTCTCCCTACTGATAATGAACATTTTGACGACAGAAAATAATCAATTGCCTGTATTAGAATACATATGCATGTATGTACGTATACATATATAGGCGTTCAAATATTTATACACATTCACCGAGGTGTATGGATTGCCTCTTTTGAGGAATTGAATTCTTCATCTGTTTTAGCGTTTATCATATGAATGAATGTATGCATGTTATAATAGCTCACCGGTATTAAGGACAATAGTACTAGTAGTAATATAGTCTCTTTTTCTATCTTTATTTTGCGATGATGTTTATGTATAAATGTTGAACATATTAATTGAGGTCTTTTGTTTTAATAAATTCATTTTCTTTCTTTGATTATGGGAAAAAAACGTTGGAGTCCAACGGTTTAGGAAAAGTTAGTTTTGTGGAGTGAAATAAATTCAAGATTTTGAAATTCATGGGCCCGAATCACACGCTTTTAATAATTAATGGCTCTGAAATCAGGTTTCCACAATGCAATTGAAATCAGTCTACAACTGAAACAATTCATGTATAAATGTTGATTATTCCTCTTTTCCGAAACATTTCAATTGGCCTACCAGTTCGTTCATACACTCTGCTATTACTTTCATAATATTCTAACTCGCTCTACAGCCACCAGTGTACATGAAATTCCTTCTTAGTAGTATCTATCTTGTGTACATACATGTGAACATTTTATATAGGACTATGAGCTGTTACTTGTTGGATCAAAGTTTTTACCAATGTGCATGAACCCAATCTTGTTATCATAATCAAAAGACATAGGATGACTTTCATAGCTCATAGTACCGTGGAAAATGCGAATGTTCAATAGAATTTTCATCATATAGACCTTCAGTGGTTTGGTCGGTAGTCGCTTACTCACAATTGAGTGGAGTCTCAGGTTCGAGCTCGTCCAGAGTCGGTTTGTAATAAGGGTTCCTCTGATTTCATTACAAATTTATTATCCGATATTATAACTCTTCATCATTGTAGTCACCATCGAGTTCCTATTATCAACTTTTGTATCAATGGAAGGGACTTGATCGATATTCCATTTTTGTCACGGATGATGGTAAGCTATATAAAGCTCGACAATTGTTAATATAAGTATGCATACGCCATGTTGGCTATATTCACTATAATATTGCAATCATCTTTTCGTCTTAAAACTATTAATTCGTTTGTATGCTTTTACCTATTCTTTTTCTTTCAGTAATTATTTAAACCTTCTTCATGCATCCAGATAGTTCCAAAATTACAGGAAGTTCCTTTTGATTGTATCAGCTAGTTTTTTTTATCTACGACCTCTCGAGTATCTCTTTGTCTATTCAGCAATAATCTCTGTATGTCCCTTACAGAGCTAACGTCCATTTCACACTTTGTGGTTCTCTGCTCGGTGTCTCGTTCAATTCTCTTGATGTTCTCACGCAAAGCCTCTGATTCTCCACGGTTGCGGACGATCTCGTTTTTCTATCGAGGTCTTTTTTTTCCTTATTGGATGTGTTGAGTGCAGCTCTTCATCCTTCAACTTATATCCACGGCTGATTTTGTGAATCGTATCAGATTCTAGAAGGTAACTGTACTATCTGACAACTAGGACGATTGTAAATGAAGGTTATGTAGATCGGACTTTATTGACACTAGGGTGGAACCTTTCAGCCGCGTATTTTTACATGTTTTACCAATATAATTGATTTCTTCATGATAAACCTGTTTCTATCCCTATTTTTATTTTTAAACTTTCATATTTAATTATAGAACTTTACATACTCATACAAATGCAGATTTGAGGTATTCAATATAATCTTTGATCTCAGCTAAATTCTCTCGTGAGGATTTCAACAAATGACGTTTGCATGGTAGATATGATCTTGGGTAGAATTACCTTTTTTTTTTAAAAAGAACAATTATCATGAGCTAATCAAAAACAGAGTACATAACTGGTCTAGATAATATCTACATACATTCATACATGCATATATGTGTGTACAATATAAAAATTCATACTATTTGATGATGCTGGTGAACGACTTCAAATTATTTTATTTTTTTTTTAAATAATTGACTCTTTTGGGTGTGCAAATCATTAAAAGAATATTGCTAGAAATGTTACTTTTTTTCCCCGTGTTAATGATCTCTAAACGGATTTGTACAAAACTTTGTAATGTGATCTTATGAAATCACATATCGAATAATTTGTTCTACCAGTTCTGATGATAACTTATTTGTTTGGTCTGATTGATTTACAAATTGAAGCAAGTACACAATAAAATTATTTGTACTATATATGTAATACTGATTCATTCACTACACAACTAGATATCTAGTTACACACATAGGTATGTATGTATGAATGCACTTGAAGACAAGTACATAGCAATTTAAGTAACATGGACTTCGAGACTAGGTTACTAAGGATAGATTTAATATCGTAGCCAATTCTTAAAAAAAGTACAACAGTTCTTCAGGCTGTTTTATTCCCATTACTTTTTAGTAACCAAGAATATCTCATTTTTTTTACTTGAAAATGGTTTATTAATAAAATAATTATTTGTACTTGATGATTTTGACACAAATATATTGCGTAACCTATAACAACATGAGTCCAGCCAATATACTTAAACTGTTCTTAGATTCTTGTTAAGTTCACAAAATTGCTTGCCATACTTGAAAAAAAATTTTATTAAATTAGAGTTAAAACATTATAACTAATATACATATAATTATGTGCTCTGTCTTTTTTCAATCTGTCATTCTCTTCTACTTAATTCAGTCATTAAATAAAGGCAATTTTGAAGAAAATAATTTAATTTTAGGCCTTTTTTAACAAGAGATCACAAAACACCTACAGGGTTAGGGTATTAGAAAAAATCGACTTTATTTTAACAACGACATAATTTCTCTTCTTTTGTGAATTTTCAGATCTTTACGAAACCACTATTCATTACATAAACAATGGTTCTTGCAGATTTAGGTCGCCGAATCAACGCAGCTGTTCAGGATCTTGGAAAGTCAAGTTCTGTTGATGATAGTGCTCTTGATTTACTTTTGAAGGAAGTCTGTACGGCTCTCCTTGAATCAGACGTCAATATCAAACTTGTTTCTAAGCTACGTGACAACGTCAAGAAAAAAGTCGATCTTGCCAATCAACCTTCTGGTGCTAACAGAAAACGAGTTATTCAGAAAACTCTTTTTGATGAGCTTTGTAGTTTAGTCGACGGAAAGACTGAGCCTTTCAAACCAAAGAAGGGTCGCTCCAATGTGATCATGTTTGTCGGTCTACAAGGTGCTGGTAAAACTACTTCATGTACAAAACTAGCTGTTTATTATCAGAGACGAGGATTTAAAGTGGGTATGGTGTGTGCAGATACATTTAGAGCTGGTGCCTTTGATCAACTTAAGCAAAATGCTACAAAGGCCAAGATCCCATTTTACGGTTCATATACGGAAATGGATCCCGTTAAAGTAGCTAAAGAAGGTGTTGACAAGTTTAAGAAAGAGAAGTTTGATGTTATTATTGTTGATACATCCGGTAGACACCAACAAGAAACTGAACTTTTCACTGAAATGGTCGAAATTGGTGAAGCTGTTAGTCCTAACCAAACAATTATGGTTCTGGATGCAACCATTGGTCAAGCTGCCGAGAGTCAAAGTAAAGCTTTTAAGGACTCTTCAAATTTTGGTGCTATTATTTTAACAAAGATGGATGGTCATGCCAAAGGTGGTGGTGCTATTTCTGCTGTAGCTGCTACAAATACTCCTATTGTTTTTATTGGTACTGGTGAACATATTCATGACCTTGAAAGCTTTTCACCAAAGCAATTTATTTCTAAATTACTTGGTATTGCTGATTTACAAGGATTGATGGAACATGTTCAAACATTAAATCTAGATCATAAGGATACGATGAAACACATTGAACAAGGTGTGTTTACGTTAAGAGATTTGAGAGATCAAATGGGCAATGTTATGAAAATGGGACCTCTGAGTAATCTTGCTAGTATGGCTGGTCTAGGTGCTATGTCTTCACAACTCTCAGATGAAGATACATCGAGGAGGCTCAAAGGCATGATTTTCATTATGGATTCTATGACAGAGAAAGAACTTGATAGCGATGGGACAGTATTTAAAGAGCAGCCATCTCGAATTGTTAGAGTTGCAAAAGGTAGTGGAACTAGTGTTAGAGAAGTTGAAGAAGTACTTATTCAAGCCACGATGATGGCAAAGATGGCTAAGAGAATGGGTGGTAAAGGAGGATTGATGAATCAAATGAAGAATATGGCAAATGCCCCTGGTATTAGAGGTAACCCACAGATGGCTCAAATGCAACGGCAGATGCAGCAAATGATGGGTGCAAATGGTGCTGGCATGCCTGATTTGAGTAGCATGATGGGTAATGGGGGATTAGAAGGAATGATGAATAGTCCAATGATGCAAAACATGATGAACAATCCTATGATGAAGAACATGATGAAGCAAATGGGTATGGGTGGCATGTAAAGATTTATTTAATAAAAAATAATATGTAGAATATCTTTTATTTAATTTCAAGTTTTTTTTTTTTTTTTTTTTTTTTTTTTTTTTTTTTTTTTTTTTTTTATAGAAATTAAGCAACGTACCTGAGACTTCTAAATTATTTTTTTTTCACGGACATATCCATAATATCTCCATAGTATGTGCTGAAATGACTACATCAATATATGTGAATATAGCTAAAGAGCTACATAAATAAAATAAAAGAAAAAAAATTATTTGGGTTAAAAATAAATACTAATCGTATTGAAATGAATTACTTTTTAGATGAATAAGGATGGAGCAAAAATAAGTTGACAGTTTATAAAGCAATTTAGTTACAGGAATAAAAACCAAAGAGTTTCATTCCATTTTAGCTTTTATTTTATTTTTTTTTTTCAATTCTCGGGTTGTGGTTTTTTTCATCATAAGAGAAATGAGTTTTGATGAACATCACCATCATCATCACTATCACCGTCACCATCATCATCGCCATCGCCATCATCACCATCACCATCATTATCCCCACCTGAAGATGAAGGATCAACAGGAACCGTCTTCGATATTGATACAGCCTTGGAATTTGGTGTTAATGGCAAATCGTATTTAAGAACACCTCTGATTATTAAATCAAACGGATGTCGACTAACTCTAGCCCACTTCTTTTGTCCAGTATCCAATTTATCTTTATCTAAAGTTAATATCGGCGTTAAAATGGTGATTGTATTGTCGTCGTCATCGTCGTTGTCGTTACCGTCATCTGATGTACTGTTTCGTCCAGGGTGGACTAAGCGCAATTGTCCAACGGAATGACGTACCTTACGGTTAAAACCACTTCCATCGAAAGTAAGTGGAACTTCAAAATGCTGTATGTTACCAAGAAGTATAGTATGAGGTTCAGGCACACCAGTTTTATCAGGTTCACGTTCGTCATAGCTTGAGCGGGCAAAAATATCAAGGTCTACTGACGACACATCTATTGAAAGAAAACCTGGATTAACTGCTTCAACCACAATATCAAACATTAGTTCTTCATCTGAAACCAAAACATCAAATACATCTGCGATGTTAACTGAATTAAGAGGTTTAGTTGTTGCCAGTAAGAAACCCATAATAAATCCTAATCCTAAGATGGCTAAAACCAAAAGCATCATCCAAAGAGTGAAACGAATTCTTTGATACCGTTTACTCAATTTAGGTTCATGAGAATATCGTTGATAATTATGTGGAGAATATCCATTTCCGCCGATATTTCTGAATTTTCTTACAGGATGATCAGGGTGTGGTCGCATCATACCGTTATTGACATTAAAAAAAGGGGTATTCTCATTGTAGTCAAAATCATCATCTTCGTCATCATCATCATATTCATCATCATCTAAATAATCCTCTTCCTCTTCGTCTGCATCATCTAATGTATAATATCGATACTTCCAAGGCGTAGTAAAGTTTTGAGTTTGATATCGGGGATTTCGAAATTTTGGCCGCACCGGATGTTTTGGTAAATGAGAACGATTAAAAATTTGACTTTTCAATCGATTTTGTTGCATTGGTTTATGAGATTCACTCATCACTGAAGGAGCGGACTCCGTGGACTGTAAAGGGGGAGCAGGTTCTGGAACAACGGATAGGTTTTCCGATGATAAGTTTTGCCCACTATATACTCGGTTCCCGTAAACTGAATTCATGGAGGGCTGATGCTGAAGGGTATTTTTGGAAATTTGCTGAATTGCTTGAGGATCTGGGTCATTCGAGGCGCCAGTAAGCATTTGGATTTGTTGCTGGACTAGTAAATGATGTTGATATTGTTTTTGAGCCATATTTCTCCTGCTCTGAATCAACGTCTGATGTATTTCTGGTTCGGGTGGATGCATAGATATATTCCCTTGTTGAGGCAAAGAAACAGAAGAGTTAGACGGACTTCGAGCATTGAAACGTGGTCTCATTGATCCAGTTGAAGTAGAAGCTATAAGATTATGATGATTGGAGGCAGTTTCATTGGGATTGGATTCATAAACAAACGTTTCATCGGAGTCAGACGATTGAGCTTCGTCCATGGCAGTTGCAAGTTTTGCGGCAAATACTTGAGCCTTTGAAGTTCTTTCAGGTCTTATAGTTGATGTAGTCAAAGTAGTTTTCTTTTTCTTTATTCGTTGTGCAGATTTGTTGACGTTATCAATGCTTTTTTTGACTTTCAAACTAGCAGAGCCGGTACTTGGAAGCATTGCCAAGGTAGGGACAGCTGATACTGTTTCAGTTTCAACAGTCATACTGTTAATGTTAGAAGTCGAAGGGGGTAGTGCTGTTGGGGTAGCCGTTCCTGGCTTTCTTTGATTTAGTAAAGACTGAGATTTTGAATTATCACTAGTTTCTGGAACCAACAACGGACTTATAGGAGTGGAAGATATCGTTGGAGGTAAAGGTGGTTGATGTGGTAATTTCATAGTAGAATTTGATATTTGAGATGCAACTGAATTTGAACTCGATGAATGTTGTTTTAATTTCGAGACATTCACAGTTTCCTGGACAGCAGGATCGGAATTTTCAAATTGGTTTGTGATATTCTTTTGATTATCGTTCTCTGGTCGAGGTTGGGGGGTGTTGAGAGTATTGTGACGTTGAGAAGTAGTAAAATCAGGATAATTCCGGGACTCTTCAATTTCGTTGTCGTCATCATCATCATCATCATCATCATCATCATCATCTTCTTCTTCTTCTTCTTCTTCAATATCGTCATCGTCATCGCCGTGGCCATCAGCATAACCACCGTCAATATCATCTTCGTCATCATCATCATCATCAACTTCGTAGTCACCTTCTTCACCATCTTCTTCTTCTTCGTCAGTATCATCACTATTATCTCCTTCTCTATCGTATTCTACATCATAGCAATCATCCGAATCGTTGTGATTTTGATCTTTCAAACGATTAAGAGGATCAGCATTTGTTGAATTTTGAGAATTGGCCACTACTGGAAGTGACTTCGTTTTTGCTTTCGACGGAGCTGGAATTTGGCTAGATATCCCCTTTGCCTTATCCATCAGGGGGGTTAAATCTGAGTAAGGAGACGGTGATAGAAATATTTGACAGATATAATGGGTATTGTTAAATAAGGAAAAGTAGATAAGTGTTTTCTGTACATTACAGTGATACCAAGGATTTATATTCCTGCTATAAACAGGTTCTCAATCATTATATAATACCTGACTAACTTTAACTAATTATTACTCATCAATCATGTTTTATTTGTAATCTTATAGTTCTCAATATCGTAACAACATGCTCGAATTCAAGTGGTAACTACACACATATGTATTTACCTGTATACCATCTTTTGCGTGTTTATAGGCTTATACTTTATTTTTTAAATATAACGAACTTCATAAATACATACACACGCACATGTGCTTATTTGTCAAAATTTTATTTATTGTACTCAAAAATATTTCATTATTTTTTTTTGGTACACATTTGTGTTCTACATCATATCACATACATTTAGCTACTTAGCTACTTTGCTACCTACCTACCTAGATACTTAGTAGTTAGGTAGAAATATAGCTAGGAATTGGGTACATATTAATTAATTTGGTCTAAATAATCGAACAATATCAGATTATTTGAAAACATCTGACAATCTCTTATTATGTTTATACCTACGTGAGTTCCAAGCCTTTATGTACTTTTTGTCGTTCAACTTATGTCACTATGCATGTTCTGGTATTATTAAATCATGCACAATACTGCACAATCATCAACTTTTCAAAAGTTGGTCGATATAGTTACATTCTGGATTCAAACCGTTGTTATTGCCAGACAGAAACTATCACATATCGTTTTGTGCTCTCGATCCAATTCAGGTTTTAATCACTTTAAAAGAGAATTTTCCTAATACTATATTTGTTTACTAGGTCATCTATTCTGTATATATATACATCTACAATTCTATAATAATATGCTTGAATTCCCAGTAGTTTCACGTTCAAATTTATAGTTCCATTTTCCGTATTAATATGTTGGGAGTAAAGAAAATTCCAAAAATTTTCCTTCTCAACCTTAAACTACGTTCGCAGAAACAACAGAAAATGAAACGACGCAGACCATTGAACGTCTCAGATCTCGATCTGGGACTTATGAAAGAGGTTGAAAGCATAATTAAAGATTTACAAAGTTATCCTGATAATATTGATTTACTGAGGAGGTTTTTGGAATCAAGTAAACTAGATCAACTCCTGCAATATTGGTCCTTATGTGGTGAAGTAAGTCCCATTTAATTTGATATAGATTTAAGCAGTTGCTAATGTTATCTAGTCGAGTGAACATGATCTTCTATCGAAAGCAACTTCTTCGGTCAGTGAACTCATTTACTATTCTGGTAGGCACATTGTTCTTGTCGAACAAGGCACGAAACTCATCAAGACAGTTTTGGAGCGACATATGAAAATTATCTATCGATGTTTATATATTGGGCGACCAGGGCTTGCCATTCCTGCAATCAATGTCTTATCCAACATTACTTCTTTTCAAAGGGGTCTTTTGACAGATGATCTTTTTTCTACCTTCGACTTCACAATGCCAGTTATTCCAAAATTACTCAGCTTAAAGGAAGATGTTAAAGTCAACGAAGCAAATCGTAAAATAATTAGATCTCAATTTGTTAGATTCTTTTTAACATTTATCGAATTTTCCTCAGTTATTGTCCGACGAGACCTTATTGCTCAAAAAAAGGTTATCGGAAGTTTGTTCAAACATATTGTCTATGACGACGCCGACACGCTATTACAACTGGTGGAAACTTTCGAGAACAAAATTTTAAAGGAACCATCATTTATGAAGACCACGAAACTTACATTATTTAATGACTGGTCAATTTCATTGATGGCTAGACTTTTATTAAGAAAGGATACCCCTCACGCGAGACCAGATGAAACTATTGGGTCTATTATATATCAATTCCTTAAATTCCTTACTTCAGACGTGACATATGGTATTAGATTTGTAGACAAAGAATGGTATTCTCCAGATTTTGTGTCAAATACAACCGATGGTCCAGTTATTGCCAATAGAAATTTATTGGCTTTATTAAAGTTAATGAAGCCATGGGAAAACATTCCAAGGCAAGACCTTGTTTTGCATATTTTATCTACATGTCCAGAACTAGTTTCGCCATATTTTTCTGATGATTTACATATATCCTTAGATCCAAAACTTACGGTGTTTTGGGTTTCAGAAGTTTTATTTATATCTCGAGCGGTTCGTATGCCAATAGCCTCCGAAATTATTGAGTCTCCATTCAAAGATCCTCCACACATTAAAACTATAATTGATCATATCATTCCTAATATTTTAACAAAGTCTTCTCTCTCAAAAGCTTTGTTGCATGAGACTAAACTTATTTCATTCAATGCTTGTCAACTCTTGATCTTTATTTTTAAGAAATTTTCAGATATAATCGAGCTTTATAGGTCTAAGGGTTGGTCAGACTCTTGCTACTTATTACAGGAAGAATTTGTCAGTAGAATTCCTGACTTTCAAACTCTCACTAGTTCAATTAGTAAAATTGACAACTTTGATCATCAGAAACTCCTCAAAACTATCATTATCAAAACAATTTATCTTTATGCTAGCATACTTCCTGACACATTTGCCAAGTCAAAATTCACAATGCCTAAAAAGCTTACATCTTCTCTTGAAAAAGTCGAAATTAATGGTTTGGAGCTTGTGGATTTGAGAAATGTTCTGGAAATTCAAGCTAAATTAGGAAGTCTAGGAAAGTGGTGGAATAAGGCCCCGGGATTGCCTTACTCGCTTTTCACGATTTTACTTAAATTAGGAACCCATCTCAATGATGAGATTTCTATTAAACAAATTACGGTACTTATCGAGTATCTCAGCAATCCCACATTTTTATTTAGAGATAGTGAAGTTGTTAGTCCAGTTAGTGTCATAATTCATTCACTGAAATGTTCGATTTCCACGATGGACGATGAGGAGGAGGCTAAGATGTGGAAATTATTAGATATTTCTTTGAATAAGTGTTTAACCTCACCCTACAAATTTCTTGATAAACTTTCTTTGTTGAAAACTGAATTACATCTTTCCGAAGTTTCGGTAAGTCTTTTTTTATCAATCATCATTGAGCAATGGAAATTTCTTGATAAATCTACTCCATATTCTAATATTGAAACTTGGCTCAAGCGGTATATCAGAGACTCCATTATTTCTGGTGAAAATGGTATCATTATTTTAAAGCTAGCAGAAGAATTAGATATATCTTTTGCCTCAGATATCCAACAATTAATGAACAATGATTTTAAAATTATTCAAAAAAATTGGACATTTGGATCGGAAAGTCAGACATTGGCATCGTCTGTTCTTTCTCTTGACTCTGCAGTGATCAGTCAATCACTATCACGCACTTGTGTTAATACGGTTCTAGACTTGCTACATATTCGATATCGTCTTTTACGAGAAACCGATGAAGACACTGCAGTTTTTCTTATGAATTTACTTCAGACGTCACCTGAAGAATTTAAACCACAACTTCTTGAGTCAGAATTTTGGTTACCTTTCTTTGATGGAACTAATATTAAAATGTCTATCAGATATCTTCAATTAATTTATTCTATTTCTTCCACACTTGGATTGGCCCCTACTGGATTGATTGATACTGTTAAATTATTATTATCTCAGCCAATTTCTTTATTCGAACGATCACTACTTTTGCAAAATTTTACATGGGGGCTTGATAAGGATGCTCTTTTAGAGCAGGTCATAATATTTCTTTCTGAACCAGACACTTATAATATTGGCAGTGTGCTTGTCAAGATTTTAAGTCTCTCTACCGATACCGTCCTTGATCAAGATACTTTATTTCAATTCATTGAATACGCATTTAGATTGGAAATTAATTCTGAAATTCTGGATGCCATCAATTTGTACGTTTATCAAGCACCTCCTAATTTTTCAATTTCAAAAGAACTTGTTGAGAAAGTGATTAAATTGTCTGGGCAAAGTTCAGAATATTCTATGTTAATGAGCTCTCTAGTCAAGCGACTTCCACTGCTCGATTGTTCTGTGATTGAAAGATTTGCAGATAAATCATTAGTAGATGATTTTACGTTTATATCGATCGTGAAAGAATATATCTCTACTAAATCGAAGGACGAACTTGCGACTTTCGAATCTTTAATTGATGCGTCAAGTTCAGTAGTAATCAAAATTCTCAAAGAGAAGGACCACTCGGATATTCTCAGAACAGCAATATCTCTTGCAACTATTTTATTTGATTTTGATAAAACCCGTAATGCCTCAGAGTTGAAAACAACTGTCTTGGAATTTATTTCTAAGAGAAATGGTTCTGAAACTTTGTATAGCGAGACAGTGCTATTGGTTGGAAAGGTTTTTTCATGTACTACTGATACTAAATCTCCTGCATCAGTTGCAATTCGATTATGGTCTCAACGGTGTATCATTTGGCTTAATAAAAGATTAGCGGAAGATGGATTTGTTAGTGAGAAAGCTGAAAACTTTATTACAGTATTTACTGATGTCATTAACAAATACAAACTTAATCTTTGGCTTGTTGTTCCGGTTGATCCTCTCAATACACTTTTGGAAATTTCAAGTCAAAAGTATCTTCAAGTAATTCCAGTTCTAAAACTACTTGGCTCTTTGATTTTACCCACTCGTCTTTCTGGTAAAAATATTGAGTATACGAAAGTGTTACAGTTGATATTAAGTAATGAAAATGTCGCCCAGCTTATGGAGTTAGATAAAGGTTCTGATAAAGCTGAAGGTACTGGCTTGATTCTTGCATATATTATCCACACTTTGTTTACCATTGATGTCACAAAACATTCGAATCGTGGTATCCAAGACAAGATAGTTGTTCTATGTATGGGAACGCAAAGACCCCAAGATCTTCTCCTTATTGATATTTTGAGGAAAATTGAATCGAGGACAAGCACTTCTTTTACCAATACTATTTATTCATGGGTATTTTCTGCTACAGCTGCTGATCTATTTGAACAACAACAAAGTCAGAAGACTAAGGGCTTGGGGGAAGATTATGAAATTACTCTTTTAAATGATTCTCCAACTACTACTCTATCACCATTAATTACATTCAACAAGGAAGGGTTTGAGGTGACATTAGACACTTACTTGATTCAAAATACTATAAGGAATTTTGATCCAACAGTTCAATTTTCACTTTATCTCGAAGCGTTGAAAGAAAATGGTACATTTGAAGAGAAAATGAGTTTATTGAAGGAATATACATCCTTGCTCCGATCAGAGTTTACGTATGATATTGAGTTTTTTTTACTTATGATTGCATCTTCAAATTTAATCAAGGAGTCCAGGATAGTTGATCTTAAAACTCTTGTTGAAACTGGTTCTTTAGGAGTTATTATATGTTCGCTTGCATATCCTAAATCAATCACTTGCAATCTCGACCCATCAAATTCTCAGGTAGTTACTAATTCAATTTCTAAAATTGGGTTTGCTCTCCTCAATGCATGTGCTGCTAGCATTGAAGGTTCCACATATCGTGAGGAAGATATGCTCAACATCTATATTTCCAAAATTCTTTATTTCTTCCAAAGAACCGAAAACTCTACACTTCCCACATGTGTTGCTGTATTTCTTGCACAGATTCTTGATATTGTCAGTAACCCAGGACATTTTCTCTATCTGCGTGCAATCACTGACATTGTTCTTCGTGGTCATTCTATTCTTGCAAAAGATATTCCATTATTTTCACAACTCTCGAATAATTCTGTTATTCTTGAAACAGATATGCAAGGTAAAGAATTTGTTTGGCTTGTTGACACGTTACTTGCTGGATTGGTTACACCTGACGACGTCAATATGTATCTTCGAGAAGGAGTATTTGAATGGCTTTTTAATATGGTCAATATGGAACCTTTGACCCGTCCTTCATCTGACAACAATCATAATAGGAAATTTCAAACTTCATTCTATATTTCCAACCACTCATATCTTCGAACCCAGACCAAGAAAATTGTTCAAAGAATTCAAGAAATTCAAGGTGGATCTGGTGCTGTTCTTGTGAGAAGTGGGCTTTTAGCTTGGATTCAAGAAGAACATGATACTATTGAAGACGATGAGGTTGTAACAGCGAAATTAGGAATTCGTACTGTTATTACTGTGGATAGAAATAAAGCGAAAGATTGGTTATGTTCAAAAGATCTTCGTGTACCTATTATGGGATTTGGACCTCGAGGGTTATAATTTAGATCAAATATAAATTATTGTATATTAAAATTGAAATGACATTTTCAAATGATTCTATGATATAATTTAGATCAAATATAAATTATTGTATATTAAAATTGAAATGACATTTTCAAATGATTCTATGATTTAATAGAAGATCATTCAACATGTTCTACCTTACCGAAATTTGAAAAGATAGTACCACCAGACCCTTCCTTGAAGTAAAAAGGAAATTTGCTACGTGCTACCTTCTTTGGTTATTGATGGATACTGCAAATATAAAAGTTACGTACCTACATACATTGTAACAATACCGATAGTAACAAACAGGTTTAAAATGGTTTCTCTATAGTTTTAGTTCTTCATCTTCAAAGTAGAACCTTATTTACTATAACCATTAGTTTATTACGATGCAAACAGGGTGAAGTAAATAAAGAAGTTTTGCTTGTAACGGATTGTAATATATATGTTTATGTAGAGAGGGAACCGTTAGGATAACCCGGTTCCAAACCGAGTTATGAGGGTTAAGGACTGACCGACGGGGCTGCGGAGATGCTAGGTTTGAAGTGGTGCGCCTGAGCTAGTTGAGACCGTAATATGATGTACATAAATGTTTTCTTATGTAGGATAGTATAATAGTTATGGCAATAGGCTTTTTATGTCAAATAGGTGACGGGATGGCATTTCCATCCATTCATTATGTCTTAACTTTAATTTACGGGTAAAAAAAAGAAAAAAAGAAAAAAAGAAAAAAAAAAAAAACTATATTTTCTTTGATCATAATGGTATTGACTCCACTCATTTGACGGACCTAATGTTCTTTTCAAATATTATTACATCAATATAGGTACACAATTGAACGGTGTTGCTCAAGAAATGTCCAAAAAAAAGATTCTTTGTACTCAGAAAATCGATATGTGCTACTATGCGAATATACCCGAAAGCTGTGTATTTTATTGTTGTGTTATCAGGGTAATGTATGAGCGTTTGAGTTTATATACGTTTTCAGTATCTTCTGTAGTATTGGGATACTACTGACTCTTTGAAGTTAAAAATATTTGAATGTTTCGGAACTCCTTTAACCGGATACTTGTAAACACAACATTTGGGGTTATACGATTACTCAAGAAAACTATTTAATGTTGTATGTAGGTCCCAAAGTTTGTTGAGATGGTTTATTCGAAAGTTTCCCCGCTACATACAAAGTCCAGATCCTTTTGTTCCAGACCGATCTTATAACGCAATAAAAGAAGTATGAAATAACGGTCTAGAATGAGTTCCTGGTTGACTCCACAACTTTTTGCTCACTTTCCAGTAACCATCGAGACTACTGGCAATATTTGGATTGCTGGATTTTTAACATTCGAACATTCGGCCGTCTGTACCCTAACAACCTTGCAAGGAACTGACTAGTACCAATTTTAAGCAACGTGACCACTTATTACAATTGCTTCTACTTTGACTAATTGCCCAATACCACAATGTACTAAATCTACATATTTAGAAGGGAAGTTTATACTTTTTCTTTTTTCTTGTCTCTTGGTGGGACCGGTACATGTTCCGAAATGTGTGTTGTATCACAAACTTGAGATAATGTAGAAACATAATTACATATGTTAGCATTTTAAAGTCTGTTTTTTGATATATACAAGCAAGTGCTTATAGATGAAAAATACATATATGTCTGTGTATGTGCCCAGGTGGTTATATAAAGATCTCTACTACAGAATTGTGTCTGTACCTTATGGCTATATTGTTCATGTATGTATTGACATTGTGAAATGTAAATACAAGTTCTATGTTAGTCTATACAAATCAATAAAATTCTTGTAATCAATATTCACTCTATTAAAACCCCAAATTTCCAGGTGCATACCTACGGGTATGTACATAACTGCCCACACACAACATCCATATTATTGCATCAAATCAATATCAACCTTAAGTAAAGCATCGACAGCCCATTTGGGATACTTCGATTTATCACCATTGTATAAATCAGTGAAAAATTTTAGCACAAATTCGGGGAAAGTGTCTGCAATTATCGCTCTACGAGCTTGTCGCATAAGTTCGAGCTGATAATGGACATTATGTAAGGTCAACAGATGAGCACCAGCCGTCTCCTTCGTAGCTAAATGGTGAACATAAGCTCTAGTTACACCAAGCCCGCCTTCAGATTTGGGAAGGCAGATTGGACATCGACAGCCGGATTCGACAGGGCTAAAGTCTTTTGAGTATTTGGCTTTATGAAGATTGATTACACCATATTTGGTAATGGCATTTCCAAATCGCTATATGTAAAAGTTAGTGAAATGAAGAAAGGAAAATAGTAATAATAAAGGATATTACATGTACTTACTGCTGTTCTTGTGGGGTATACACAATCAAATAGATCAGCACCGAGAGCAACTGATACAACTAAATCTTCAGCATATCCAACTCCCATGCAGTATCTTGGTTTATTCTGAGGAAGAATATCAGTACACTGATCAACTCTGTAATGAATCACGTAGTGTTAGTATACTTTAAAAATAATAATAAAATCAGTTAAAGAAAATAACATACACTGCACAATATGATTCTTTATCTTCACCACCAGATAATCCACCGATTGCAATACCAGGAGTATCTCGCTTAGCCATTTCTTCACAACAAATCTTTCTTAATCGAGTATCTAACCCTCCTTGAATAATAGCAAAAATATTCTGTGTATCAGGATTCTTGTGTGCTGTAATACATCGATCTAACCATCTAATACTCCTCCACATGGCTTCTTCAACCCTCGGTCCTGTTGTAAGAGTAGAAACCACATCATCTAGCTGCATGACGATATCTGATCCAATACTGTTCTGTAAAGATATCGAGTGTTCTGGTGTTAAAAGCATTGGTGAACCATCATGAGGACTCAAAAAATTCACACCTTCCTCAGTGATTGTTGCAAGTTTAAGTAGTGAAACCATTTGAAAGCCACCACTATCAGTAAGAATGTTTCGATTCCATGATTGAAATTTATGTGCTCCTCCAACTGTATCGAGAACTTCTTGTCCCGGTTTTAGACCAAGATGATAGGTATTGTTCAAACAGATCCTACAATCAAGTTGTTCTAATTGCTCAGGTGTAATACCCTTAAGTGATGCTTGGGTCGCTACCGGCATAAACATTGGAGTTTCCACCTAGTATTGTTTCTGTTAATCAATAGTGATCTCGTCGTATTACTAACCATACTTACAACACCATGTGGCAGTGTCATATTTGCTGCACGGGCTTTGGAACGTGAACATTTAGAAATAAGTTCAAACTTCAATGCTCGACCAGGATGGCCTTTAATAGGAATCTTCATATCCATCTGGTACCTTTCGACTAACAATATTCTAAATCTTTTCTCGGCAGCTTGTTCATTAAATACGGCTGCGGGAGAAAAGAAAAAAAAAAAAAATTTCAACATTGTTTTTCCCAACTACGATCTTATCATTAAAATCCACACATCTACATCAAAACACAGCTTCGAGGAAATGTCATCGTTTAAACGAAAAACTATTTCTGTAAACAACAATTCTTCACAAAGATTACCTGTTGCGGTTCATGGCAGTCCGGGTGTACAACGTGGCGGACCAGTCCCAATTCGGGCGGTGCCTGGATCACCAATACCTACTACAAACCTTCGAGGGACACCAATCTCAGTAGGCAGTACTCGTCTTCCTTTGCAGCAGCAGCAGCAGCAACAACAACGGAGTAAACTTGAATTGCCACATGTTCTTCAGCATATTGGGGTCAAACCTTCAATTCAAAATGCATTGCCTACAATCTCTACGGGAAGTTCGGGTCTCGATGATATTTTGGGACATTGTGGATTGCCATTAGGATCTTGCTTGATTCTAGAAGAGAGTGGTAATACGGATTACGCTAGCGTGTTAATGAGGTCATTTGCTGCTTTAAGTGTGGCACAAGGGCGAATTGGAGATGGCAGACCAGCACGAGAAGGGAATAACGATACCAAGGTAATTGCTATTGGAGTTCAAGCTATTTGGGCATCTGAATTACCAGGAATCTACATTGAATCAAAAGATAAAAAGAAATTGAAGATTAAGGAACAAGAAAGCAAGTTAACTATCGGGAATGTAATTGGCAACGTCAATACTAATGAATCGCAAACAAGTAACATGACAATTGCTTGGAGATATGCAAATCAACGACGGTCAAATATCAAAGATCTTACTATTGATGAATCGAAGCCATACTATTCTACATTTTTGGACTTTAGGTCACGAATGAAACCTGCGCCATCATCAAAAGAAGTTGAACTAATTGACATTGATCAGATCAGTTCACAGACTGACTCTATTTTCCAAACACTTTTATCCAGGCTTCAATCTTCTATTGAATCTAGCCTTAAACAATCTCCTACGACAATAATACGTATTGTTATTCCATCTATTCTACACCCTCTTATTTATCCCTCTAATTGCACAACTTCTTGTGAATTTATACAATTCATACACGGATTAGTAACGCTTACACGAAAACACCAACACAATGTGTGCACTATTGTTAGCCTTTCCGAGGATCTTTACCCACGAACAACTCTTTCTGTCATTCGTCGTATTGAACACATGGTAGACGGAGTAATTCATCTTCAACCATTTCCCGAAGAAATGCAACAAGAATCACCTACTACAGGTTCCAGCAACGAAGCCAATAAACCATATCAAGGATTAGTGAATATATATAAGCTTCCAGTGCTAAGCGAGCGAGGACAGATGGAAGTAAGGAAAAGTGAGTACGCTTTTAGAGTTGGTAGAAAAAGTTTTGAAATTGAGCCTTGGGGTATACCTGTTGAAGAACCATTGGAGAACGTTCAGGTGTCTAAAGATTCAGAAATCAACGTAAATAAGTCTGAATCTGAATTAAATGCTAAAAATGCAGTGGTTGATTTGAAAAGTCTTGAATTTTGAGAGAAATCTGACATATAATGTTAAAAATGTGTTCCAGGATAGCAGAATTATAATTATTATATATATTGATATGTACACACTATTTATTATCCTTGCGCATGTATATTTCAGTGATATTATTTCTTTAATCATTTCAAGATTTTCCATCATTATGAGAAAATAGACAATGACAATAATAGATGTGTATATAAAATAATTATTCAAACGTTGTTGCAAACTTATGAAAATATTTTTTACAGCATATTCTGGCTAACAATATAAATGTGGATTTATTGCTATTATTTTAGCTTTGATATACATACGTACTAAAGGAAATATTGAAATTATAGCAAAATCCACGAAAAAATGAAATATAAAATATTGACAATAGCGTATATAATGTTAACTTATTGATTTGTTTGACTAATTTTTTTGAAAAAAAAAAAAAAGGTCGTACCCGGGATCGAACTGGGGTCTTTGGAATCAGAATCCAACGTGCTCACCACTACACTATACAACCAAATTTCGCATTAGGGCGAAAATGAGCATATTTTTCTAAAGGTTTGAACAACGCCTGAGTTGACAAAAAAATAAAAAAAATTTAAAAAAGTGTGTGACTGCTGGAAATAAACCAGACCCTCTGTGGTTTGATCGGTTAGCAGCTTGCGCACAATTGAGTGGAGTCTCAAATTCGATCCTGTTCTGAGTGGAGTCTCAGGTTCGAGCCCATCCTGAGTCGGTTTGTAATGGTTTTTCCCCAGGGAAGGGTAACCCTCCACAGCTGGGCGTAATGAGATTGCCCGTGACGGATGAACATTGCACGTGCATCGGTTAAGAGTAACCGATCCGAAAAATTTAACCCTGGCCGGTACGAAACAATAATAATAATCACTCAATATAATGTTTTATTTTTCTGTTTATAGTTCTATATAGAATCTTATAAGTAAATATAAAATGAATACTAAAGTAAAAATAAAATAGTCACAAAATAAAATATTATATGAAACAAGACTGTGAAGAACAACAAAAACGCGCCGTGAGAAATGTCACCTGGAAGGCCTATAAGAAGCAAAACACAACACAGTCTTCTATTATATAAATATTTTAGTTGCTAAAGTAACTATATGGGACTATAAACAGAATGATTATTATTATTAATTATTAATATTATTTATTATTATTACATCTGAGAGTAATAAAATTATAATAATAATAATAATAATAATAATAAATCTGTTTATAGTCCTATATAGAATCTTATAAGTAAATATAAAATGAATACTAACGTAGAAATAAAATAGTCACAAAATAAAACATTATATAAAAGAAGACTGTGTTAAATTTTGCCTGATACAGGCTTACAAGGTCACATTTTTCTTTGTGTCTTTTGAATTATTATAGTTAAGATAGAGCTAAATTTTTCAGAAATCAGTGATAAAACTAATTACCGTGCAATTGGTAATAAAATTGCCCGAAAAGAATGAAACAGATTTTTCCATTGCATGTGAATTGGTTAACAGTAACTAATCCAGAGAATTTAACCCTGGCTGCTTTTGAAATACAATAATTATTACAAACGACAAAGGAAAAAAATGTGATCTTGAAGATCTGTAACAGGCAAAATGTTAATGCAGTATAAAGAATATTGGCATAGGATCTTTTATAGGGCTGTAATCTTATTCCTTATTTATTATTACGGAACTATAATAAGTCATAAATATTTAGCCCAAATCTATCTATTGAATTGTAAGCTCTTAGAGAAACTATTTTCATTGATGTTTTGTTCTTTTTACATTTTCAGTTAGTTCACGCCCATTCTTTCTCATTTAATCATGTAGGGAACATACTGGAATAAATCTTTTTACTCTTTCATCACTTAACTACTTTGTTTTCAAAGTCATAATACCCATTTTTTCCCAACATTAATGGACAAGGTACTGGGAATCAGGGTTAATTCGATTCGGAAAATAATTATTTGTGTTTCTTTACTGCCCTTATCCATTTTAACTGATGATCAAAATACTCAATATTCCCAAAATGACTTCCTTTTTTAATATTCCTGTGAAAACTTTATTCAGGTCACAAAATTTTTTTTCCGCTAATTGAAAATGTTACAAGAATTTCTCCTCATCACAGTGCTTTTTGATTATACTGTCAAAATGATTATTGTCATTTATGATCATTCTGCTATTAACTGTATCATAGAAAATTACGTAACATATAATTCTGGAATGATTGTATAGACCAAACATTTCTACGATGATATCAATGTGGTCGCTCGGATAAAAAACTTTATGCATGTGTTTTACCCAAAATGGCCATTTGTGTACATAAACCACCTTTAGGCAAAGAGAGAGAGAGAGAAAAAAAAAAAGTAAAATTTTCAAGTTATTTCATTTATATGTTGTAAAATCACCGGTTGAGTATACACTTACACAATAAAATTAACATAGTAAATAAATATCCAAATTGTAAATAAGAAGTGAGATGAAAAAAAATGGAGTCAATTTTTCTTTTCTGAAAAAGGTAAATTTAGAAACCACCAAACAAACAAAAACTCTAAGAAAGCTATTATTTCCCCAAATAAACGAAACACCTTTTATTTTTACGCATTTTTACTAGCATCAACTTGATAGATAATTATATTGTTTAAATGAGAGAAGCCCGTGAAAAACAAAAAGTCAACCAAAAGGTTTAAGCTTAAGTTGAGCAAAGAGTTCAAAATCATATTATTGAACGATATGAAGGAAATCCTTTTCTTCTTATACCTCTTGTGAATGATTCTGATAGCACCAATTTGGAGAGTGATGAAAATGTAGATAGAGTTTACTCTGATACTTTATTATTTTTTAAAGAGTATTTGGATTACATTTCTTTCTTTGGATGTTAAAACTCTTCTAGACTACATGTATCGTCGTCATATTCCTGAAAATGAGTTTCTTATTGGCACTATATTGAACAACTCTCAGGATGACAAAAATATGAGTCAGTATTATCTGATATAGGAGATGAAAACAGTGATCAATTTTTTTTTTTTTTTTTTTTTTTTTTTTTTTTTTTTCATGCTATTGAAAATATTGGTCAAGAAAAGTGTCAAGATATTGATCAAAGTATGAATCAAGATATGGATTAAGTTAGAGAATAAATAAGGATTATTATATAGATTTAGGTATTGAAAACGTATATTATATGGAATCTGACATTGAGTTGCAGGTCTTTTATTAATGAAATAGAAAAAAATGTAGAAATAGAAATAAAACTAGAACAAGGAGAACATAACAACGTACAAGCAGTTGAAAATATGAAAGGAATTCTTCACGATACAAATGATATTGAAGAGGTTCAATACGGTTTGTCTACAATGATTTCTATACATGATGTTACGAATTCAATTCAAACATCTGACAACACTGGACACATGCTACATTTTTCCAGCAATGATGAACCTGAAATTCCCATACTTTTCAACAAAATGGAAACGTCAAGTGGAAGACAAATCTACCACAACAATCATGAAGAAAGTAAGGCATTTTGCTCCTGAAGTAGCATCACTAAATTTCCTTTCATTACAAGAACAAGGTCAAGTAATTCAAGAAGAATCTTTAGTAGTAGTCAAAACTCCGTCTTCAAAACTCAAGACAATGTTGGAGTATAAATGACCGACTTCTAAAAATAAACTCAGAGGATTTTGAGAGCGTAGTAGTAAATGAGACTTTATTAAGGACGGCAGACCGAGTAATGTATTCAATGGTACTTTAACCTGGAAATTAAAGAAATAAAATATATATATATATCAATAACGTCACATATGGCGTCTTTTGAATGACACACACACTCTCTTTTTTACTTTTTCCTAACCTTAAGTCCATTTAACTTTACTTACTATCACGGTGACTTCTGTCATGGAACTTCACATATTCCATAATTTCTCGATTTTATCATTCCCAAAATTTGTACCGAGATCTGATTTTCATTGCTGTAATTAATTGACAAGTTTTACTTTCTAAAATGGTTTCCCTTATTACTGTAAAGTCTCTGAAGATATATGAAATCTTTCACATTGTCACTAACTTACTCCGACTCTGAACAAAATATTATTGAAGAAAAGATAATTGAAACAAAAAAAAAAAAAAAAAAAAAAAAAAAAAAAAAAAAAAAAAAAAAAAAAAAAAGGTTTACTAAGAGTTCCTTAAATGACTGGTCAAATACATAAATAGATGTGCTTAGTGATTGTTCTTGCTATAAGACATTTTGATTATAAATGATTATGTGTGTATATCTCTTAGCAGTTTTGATTTTCCTACTGCAAGTATTGTTTCAAGTTTGCACCAACAATTATGCTATTCGATCATTTCCATATTATTCTCCTGTTGTGATGGATGAGGATAATTACCTGCCTAGCTAGTTATCTGCAATGAACTACATTCTTTATGAATATTCTCTTGAAACGTCATCCTTTACTAGTTCACTTTTGCAAACTATTATTTTTTTTTTTTTTTTTTTTTTTTTTTTCATGTTGTTTCTCCGCTATGATCTACAAGACTAGCAAGTTATACTGCTTGACTAGTGCACTTCTACACACTATTGATTTTCCCAAGTCTCTTTTTCTTATACTGAAACTTATATTTTATATTATAATTACCAACAACAAATCTCTTTCTTTTCTGTTTATATGAAAATGTCATGAATTTTGTTTCTCTCAAAACAACCATTAATTACAAATCATTTTCCAATGGATGATGACACAACATTTTCAAGAAGTTTTATTTATTTATTTTTTTGCGACAAACAATCTGATTAAATTCTTTTAATATATATGCCACAATCAATAAAGTCAATAAAAATAAGCAAAAGACTTTTGAACTATTTGTAAGGTTATTTGGTTAGGGTTAGTAAGTACCCTTTTGCAGGGGGGGGGGGGGGGGGGGG
>JAJMJJ010000205.1:0-22327 GCA_030568955.1 Geotrichum siamense (nom. inval.) | reverse complement strand
TCTAAGCAAAACCAACAATCAATGCGAAGCATAAGAAATTTTCCATAACAGCAAATTTCACTAAAGCAGGCCATTAACTACGGCTAATAGAAGAAGACAAAAAATTTCATATTATATCTTATATATATTTTATGATATGTATATTTTATATCTCAAAGTATTTGATACAATGCACCCAATAAATTTAATGGTGACAAAATTAATCTTCTTCTATACCTCTACTCACCCAAAGTATATGCTTGATTTTCTACCAAAAGAAACAACAAATTGGATGAATCCGTCAATTGCACAGCCTGTGGCACAAGTGAAAAATGACGATTGATTTGTTCTGAAAAAGAAGTATTCTATGGAAGTACGTTTGTACAATATGTCAGAAGGAAAGCCGTAATAGATTATATGAAAAAATCATATAGCAGGAAAAACAGTTTGTATGTGTATCAAAGTGAAAGAAGTATCATATTATTATGAAATACATTATATGTAGCAGTGTGGGACTCTCTATGCCAAACTGCTGATATTGCAAGAAGAAACATTTTTTGCCCTTTGTTCCTGAAAAGTTAGATTTTCGTTGAATCTTTCTTGCTAAGGTGTCTACCTAGTAGGTAACTATATATTAATTTACTACTACCTTCAATGTTTATAACTTGTTTAATCGTGAATTATTCCCAAATCAAAAGAAATAAAACAATATCAGATACGTTACGCTAATCCATCAAAAAATGCAGGTTAGGGTGAAATCTTTTTTATGGACTACGGTAAGAAAAACAATCCACAAAAACTTAATAGCAGAAAATTAGAAAGTCTACCATTTCTTCCAACCTAAACGTCACAATGTCAACAGAGAATAAGAAAGGTAGCTGGCGTACTACGTCTAAGCCTGTTACATATAGTTTGCTACCAAATCCGCCTTCTTTTTCATCCACAACAAATATTGATGGTAATACACCGAACTATAATTCTCCGGAAAAATTGACTGCCCTTGAGTATGATGCTGCTATTGCTCAACAACAAACAATTTATGATAGTAACCCCGTTAACTCTTCAGGTTTGTCAAATTCTAGTGCTGATTCTAAAGAGGATGTCAAAAGCAATCTAACGGTTCAAAGGACGGGAGGAGGAAAGACTTGGAACGACCCGAAGTTGTTGGAATGGGATCCTTCTCATTTTCGACTATTTATTGGAAACTTGTCGCATGAGGTAACGGACGAAATGGTGAGTAGAGCTTTCAGTGCTTATCCTTCTGTCAGCAAGGTGAGAGTAGTAAGGGATGCGAAAACGGGAAATTCAAAGGGATATGGGTTTATTAGTTTTGTGAGTCCTGATGATTATTTCAAGGCATTTAAGCAAGTTAATGGTAAATACATAGGTAACCATCCAGTCCAGTTGAAGAAGGCAGTTACAGATGTCAAGCCAGCTCAAGTTGGAAGAGCACACGCAGATAAGATTCAAAAAAAACAGCATAGCAAGAAGTATAAGAAGTCAAAGGTGAGGAGCACACCTTACGAGAAATTGGCTTAAGTGTTTACATAAATCCATACATATGTACATACACATCTATTTATGTATCTATGTACATATTTATATATGTATCTAATAAATACGTCTCAATCTTTCCTTCTTTTATTTTTATTAGAACGGCTGACTAGCCAATTTGTATACTTATCCCAGATTCGGAATTCTTACCAAAAGCAAATTGTAAGATATTGAAATATCACGACATTGAATATGTGAAGAATAAGATTGACCTATTTACCTAAGATTGAAAAGAGTTTTGCAATCTGAATCATTTAGAGATGAAAATGGAAATTCCAGATCCAGTTGAGACAGATCCTTGAAAAGATGATGAAATAGCTTTGGTAAATAACATGTGCAAAATATAAGTTGCTTGTCAATTAATAGGATATCCACACTGACGAGCTTATTTGCCTTCAATCTATGTCTATTCATATATAATTAGGTATGCCGCTATCTAGTGTGGTTTGTAGATGTGTAGTTTCATGTTTCAATTGTAGCAGCTTTGATAAATTTAAGGTTGGCATTCAATGAATTGGTAAAGAATATCATGCAGATACAGAGATCGATACCAAAATATTTTTTTCTTTTTTGAAAAGCTTATAACTTTAGCGTATGATGATATTACATAGCTTTGTATATATATATATATATATATATATATATATTTTTTAGAACGTTGTGAATTGTGCTGGTAAAGTAATGAGAAAATTGTGTCTGTACTTAATGACGTATTCAGGGGTAGGTTGGGTAGTAGAATTTGTAGAACGAAAAAGCCTAAAAATAAAACCTACCCACACAAAATAATTGTGTTCCAGCCTTTGCATTTTATTTTACTTTTTTTCTTCCCCCCCCTTTTTTATTTTTATTTTTTTCTTTCCTTCTTTTTTCATGTTTTGTTTCTTTCTTTGCATTGTGTTGATTCCCTACATTCTTTAAGTTGTCTATTGTTACCTCGATTTTCTAATTTGCATATAACAGGGGATATGTCGTTAAATAGGCTACCAACACTTCATGAGGTTTTGTCACTCAAGACTCAAGCACCAGTTGATTTGTGGGGATTTTATGTGTTTTTGCGACAGGAATATAGCGGTATTGAGTATCTAGACTTTTATCTTGCAGTGGTAAAACATGTATCACTATGCAAATCTTACATTCACAGTCAAGCACAGGCATCATTTTCCGACGACGACGATCTGTGGGAAGCTGAATCGGATATTCATCGAATGTCAGCATATTTACGAGCTACGCATGATCCTTCATTGGTTCAAGAGAAACCTTTTTCTCCAGGAATGATTGATAGTAATAATAATTTTGAAAGCATGGAAGGATTACAGGATGGATCACATTTAGAGATGGAAAAGTCGTTTGTGACTAGAAATGATATTAAACAGCATGTGCATTCAATTTTAGTGACTTATTTTATTCCAGGAGCTGAGAAAGAGATTATGCTACCGACGAGACTGACGACTAATGTCAGGCATGCTATTGAGATTGACGGTAGGTATGATCCTGAAGTGTTTTTGGAAACTCGTGAATACGTGTTTGAGGCACTCCAAAATGAAGCATTCAGATCGTTCTTAGGCGCCCGTGCTCTAGCAAATTTGTCGTCTCTGGGTTCAATTATTAGACTATCTATTGGTGTTATTTCTCTATTCTTATCCTTTTGGCTAGGATTTTCATTCATTTTCTTAGATGTCAAACCTAAAGGGAAACGTGCTTGGGTAATATTACCCTTTATATTCGGAATTTATGGCCTAGTATCAGGTGTTTATAATTTAGACCCCATTCTAGCACTTGTGGGATATAGTGAGGTTCCAGGAAATGGTGTTGTCAAAATTAAGGAACCTTATGTACGACAATTGTTGAGCAAACGAAGCATTTTTGTGTCCATCATAATGATTATTGTATTAGCTATAATGAGTATCATTTTCATTCTGGTACCTGGCAAAAGACTATAGAGAAAACTTTGCTCCAGAATGGAAAATGAATTCTATCTTTATATATGATTTTATTTTATTTTGGATAACCTCTTGTTTTTTATTATTATTTATTAATTTATTTATTTGTTGACTAATTATCTACCTATTTATTTACATCTGTTTTCATGTTGTTCAGTTTCATTATTGTTCCATCTATTAAATACATACATATGCCTGGTACGTGAAATTTTCTTTTGCAGGATAGCACTAATTTAATCTGAAAACCTATCAGATTGGAACAAAAATAACAACATTTCAAACTATGTCTTTAACGTTCCATTATAAGGGCTGAATACATAAAGACAAGAGAAGAAGAAAAAAAAAATTTAAGCTCTGTTACTATCGTCAAAGATGAAAATACACAAACAAAAGTACATCAACTAATAATCAAATAAATACTCAAATTTTATGTTTTTTCACACCCTTAATTTCTTTACCCTTCGAACTTCTCTTTTTCCCTGCAACTCCAGACAGATCAACTTTTTCCAAAATTCTTCTATAATCATCCACCAAAGCTTCAAATGTTTCTTGTAACTTACTTTTCCTTTCTTCCAAGCTCATTTCGTCCAAAGGATCTTTATTTCTTAGATATAATCTTTTCTTTACCATCAACCTATATCGTTTTAAACTTTCACCTCCTAGCTTATAGGCTTGAGCAAGAAGGGCCATTTCTAAACATCGAGCGAATTGACGAGGTGTCATTTTGTTTTCTTCCCTGATAGATTCTGTTAAGGAAGTCTTGCTGTTAGAGGGAGGATGGAGAAGAAAATCAAAGTCCATGAATTGTGTCCAAACTCCATTATTTGCTAATCGGGTTAAATCACATCGATCACGTAAATCATCAAACGCTTCGGAAGGATCCTCGACCGATATCTCCTTAACTTTTGGATCAGACCAAAATATTTCAAATAATGATGAATAGAATCTACCACCTACACCACGACCTTGCGACGTTGGTAAAATAACAAATTGAGAAATTCGTTTACGAAGATTGGGGGAATATTCAGTTTCGTTTGTTTTGGAGTTGTATGAAGAAGAAGAATCATGAATAGATTGGGTTTTGTAGTAGAAATATTCATAAACTGTGCAAAATCCAGAAAAATGTATTGTGCCGTCTGACAATTTCCTGTAGAGAATAAAAAGTTCCCAGTGATCATCTTCATCGTCAATATAAGAACCAGCTTCAATAAATAATAGAATAAACAACTGCATTCTAGCATGTAATTCTTTACTCTCAGCGTCGGCAAACGTAGTTTTGTAAATTTCATATTCTTCTCCTTCATTATCATGAAACTTCTTGACTAACTCACCAGGTACATGAAAAGGTTCTTTTCTTTTTTTTTCCCAATCTTCTTCGGTCAACGTCACATTCTCAGGTAAATACTCCATCAATGTTTCTTTAGGATCAGGAGCATCCTGTATCAGTTTCTGTGACCAATTCGATTTCACTAAAGTAACCAAACTAGCAGCATCAAATTTAATCTATAAATCCATACATATCAATGTTAAACACACAGAATTATTTGCATTTTGTTCTCCAACTTACTTCAATCTTCAAATCCTTAAACCCGTAAATGGTTTCTGCATCGCCAAAAATGGGATAAGTAAATGCTGGATGAAACACTTCTTCCTGACGATTTTCACCTGAAACTAGTGAAAGATTAAGAACTTCGTTAGAATTAGCTGCCCATTCCTGTGCTAAATTTTCGATTGTAGTCATTTTCTATTAACAAGAAGAAATAGAATGTGTGATTTCAACAACAATTAATGAAAAAATGAAAGAGGGAAGAAGAAAAAAAAAGATAAAAAAAAATTGTGATCACGTCGCGTCATCTATTATTAAACAGTAAAAACAATAAAACGCGTGGGTTAGGGCACATGGACGCGTATTTCTCTTTAATATTTTGTCTTTTAGTTTCATCAGAACATCATCGTCAAGTAATAGAACAGAAATGCCACCGAAAAAGAAAGCTTCAAATGTGAATAAAGAAGAAGAATCTTTATATGTGAGTTTTTTTATTGTTAATTTAGTGTGCAAATTGGATTAATATAAGTTTATCAGGATGAAGATGGACGGTCATGGAAAGAAAAGTATTTAGAACTTCTATTACTACGCCAAACAGAGCCTGAAGCTCAGCTCATCGAAATGGAGAAATCCTTTAACGCCTACAAAAAATGTATAGTCCATTCAAACACACACCGTTCTATTTTTTTTTTCCTTCTTTTCACCTTTTTCCTCGATAATTAAAACTAATTCTATTTCTTTTACTATTTTATATTCGAAAAATCACATATAGTAACTACCGAATTACTTGAATCGAAACCTCCTGGTCCGATTCCTTCTTTGCAAGATGTTGTTGATCTAAAAGAATTTCGAACAACTCTCGACTCGATCCAGACTACTCTAGATCAACTAGTTTCTCCTAAATCATCTCAACAAATTTCAACAGCTGAGCAGAATCAACTGCAAGAACTAGACCGAGCATTAGGACTAGTATCAACACTGTCCGGATTAGAAGTGACCGAAGTTGAATATGATGATTCCAATATAGTTGTTTATCGAATGCGTCAAAATGGTCAACGATTTAGTACGTAATTTAAGGTTTAATCTCCTCTTCTACTTTCTTCTCACCCGCTAATTTGCTATAGCTTTTTCATACTCTCTTGCAATAGACCCTGAAAATTTCTTGTCTCAAATCCAATATACCCCTGACAAGATTGCTGAAAATGACGAAGCATTCGAGAACCTACCTGATTATTTTAGAGAAACTGTGACGTTTGATGCTGCTAATGTTAGTATTATTTCAACTTTCATTTTATTTTCCTCGTCAACTAACATTACCTTTATATATAGGCACGAATGTTTTTTTGGAAAATTTCAAATGCCATTAATGCACGACCTTCTAAACGTTGAAACCCATAAAATTTCTAATTTTACAGCAACAACTAGAAGAGAAATGATTTGACTGCTTGGACCAGATATTAAATGGTTCTATAAAGACCTTTTATATGCTTTTTATTTTATTTATTATTATGATTATCATAATTATTGTTTTCACAAGAAGAAGAAAACTTCAGAATTGTATGTTTATTGTAATTTCATGAATGACATTCATATAATACATACCACACGTCCTATAACAAACATTTAATACACTATATTTGTGTTAAAACCATCCGTCTGATATTCGAATCAAATAATAACATTGGAATCAATTGGATCTGTTCACGTAAGTGTTACCAGAAATTCAATTTGACTAGGGAAAGATTGTTTGATTCATTTGGATCAAACTAACGCTTCCATTTCAAACGGTTTGTTCTTATTACCTTATTTCAGTATTGTTTTTCACGGTTACTAAATAATACCCCTATTGACAATTATAAATAACAGCCTTGTGGTCTATATAATAATATTTGTAAAACAACGACATATATTGTGAGGTGATAATGTTATTCGCGAATTCAAAATGTTTCCCTTTGAATTACTGTTTTCTACTTGCACACACCATTGATGGCATACTATGCGCACGTGCACAGTGCAAATTCTCCATGAAGAGACGAAAAACTTACCAGATTAGTTTCATCTTCAAATAATCAATAGATTTGAAGGAAAAAACAACACAAAATGATCACGGTAGAGTTATTTCTTTTTTAGAGCGTTACGGGCTACAATATGTAAATAGTGAACTGGTATATTTTTCCTACTTTTTTCTGACTAATGATGAGTCATAAAATACGTGATACATGCGGTTTTGTTTTAATTATTTATCATTATAACTTAATGAACATTATTAATAAAGGTGTGATAATGAGAAAATGAAAGAGAAGGACACGTAACTAACAAGACAAGCTCTAGCACAGAGGTATCAAAAACGAGGAGGAGGAGGACGTCTTCTGCCACCCACAATGTTTGCACCTACACGAGCACCAGCACCAATGACCATAGCTTTTCCAAAAGTGCTCATCACTGGGTGACCTCTAGGAGGAGGGGGAGGGGCTCGTTCGACAACAGTAGTTGTGACAGGAACAGGTTGTTGAACAATAACAGTGGTAGGCTGAGCTTGAGGAGGAGGAGGTGCTGGAGCATGACGAGGTTGTTCAACGATAACAGTAGTAGGCTGAGGCGGAGCACTTCTGGCTTGAGTAGAAGGTCTAGTGTAGTTGGCAGGGAAAACACCTTCTCTATTTGTGTTCAAATTGCGACCTTTCCACCAGTCATCAGACATTTTATCAATAACTTCGACACGATCACCAGTACGTAAAGAAACATCGCTATTATTGGTAGGGTTGTAATCGTAAATGGCTTCAACAATCTCAGGAACGTATGAAGGAGGGGCCCGTGAGGCATCAAAACCACCGGAGGGGAAGACATCAGCAGGAGGCATACCTGGCTTGTACTGCTCAGGAAGCTTATCTAAGAGTTGAACATAAAGGCCAGGAGTGATAACATGTTCGTCTCTAAGGAAGGAAAGTTCCTGCCGGCAATGTTAGCAAAAAAATAGAGTAGAAGGTAAAATAAAAACAGTACTTACACTTCTAATAGTTGATAGTGACCTATTAACATAAGAGCTCATAATAATAATAGTAGTAGTGTTAGTAGTAAAGATACAAAGATGATTACTAGTATTAAGAAAATTTGTGAGGAGTAGGATGGATAGAAAAACTGAAGAGGAGAATGTTACTATTTGTACATTGTGACTAGCGCAGAATTACCTCCTGTAACCAACTATAAACACTATGGAAACCATTTATTATGTAATATTAACTGTCCGAGCGAAGCCCACTCGGGTGCTTAGAGTGGCGCATCATTCCACTTCCTGGCCTCAATTGGAAACTTATAATTTCCCTACAAAATATACATCGACAGTCTTCTTCTCTGTGATTCTTCTTCTCTCTTCTCCTTTTTCTCATATATTCCACTGTAGAGTCAACAAAGTTGATATAAGTACCAATCCCATGTTCACACTAGACCCCACCCAAAGTACCAACTTTTGTTGATTTTCTTGTTTTCTATTTTTTTATTAATCACATGCTCCCTTTGTTTGGCGGCATGTCAATTCTTTTGTCATAGTGCTAAGCCTGATATGGTATTTTTCAGGTCACGGTACTCTATTTTTTATCAAGAAAAAAGTCATTTTACTAAGTAAAAAACAGTCTAGATCATATGTTCCGTGCTGCACCGGCTACTCTATCTTTGTCAAAAGCAACCCGAATTTTCCACAAGACCCGGATTCTCGCATATCCTTTCGACAGCTCTTCGTAGAAGCATCTACTAATGGTAGGTTACACTGTAAACCCAAACATCATCGGGCATATTAATTATTAAATAATAGAGTGCGTGCATTATACAAATTTGAATTTCCCCACATGGAAACATAAGTCGTCAATAAAACCCATTTTATTTTTCTAGAATTCCCATCTTGTTAAGTTTATTATAAAAACCGAAACCGAGATATCCTTTTTGAGCCGTCGAATATATCGGGCCGTTTTTAAAGTATGACTGTCGTCATTAATTTCCAGGATTATCCAGATTCAACAATTTCCTAATGTCACGATGTAATACTAACGTTTTTGGTACAAAACATCCAAAAACCCTCTTGTGATGTTAGAATCTTGCTCTATTTTTTATCTTTAATCAAAATTATTGTGTACTATTTCTTTTCAAATCCCTGTACCAAATAGGTCTGGATATAAATAAACACGAATGGGCATCAAAGGACATATGTGTATGTATGTATCAATTGATATATCCACAGGTGATTTAATAAATTAACTCATATTCATTTTCGTGGAAAAAGAACAAATGCTATGTATCATATCCAGTTCAGATATAGTGTTTATGTTCCTGATACGGCTGAGGATACAATTAACTTAAATATTGTTTCATTAAGTGTACATATGTACATATGTATGTACATAGTAGGTAGATATGTTCATGTATGTAAGCATATTTTTCATAACACTTGATAATTGTATCTACAATGTATTTCATGGGTAAAATGTTTTTGTAGATGGGACGCGTGACACGATATGTATATGTTTACAGCTTTTAGATCTGATAGTACAAATCGCGATAGAAACAACATACGGCCAGTAACATGTTTTAGGATACCTTAGAGAAAAGATTTAGTTATCTTATTAATAAGTTTGTTTATAGTATTTACCGTAGGTATGTACATATATATGGATGTAGGTATGTAGGTATATAACTGTAGCACTGGATATTCTTTAGCTAGGAAATTGACAGATTACTATCAAACAAGTTTTGTGTTGGGATTTTATAATCAGTTAGTAATATTGACGTGGCCTGAGAATGAAATTGAGGTTTGGAATTTTTCTTTGAATAGCAGTCTTACATAACAACCCTAACCTCACAGTAAGAGAAATTATGCTGTAGAACTTGATTTCAAAGTTCGAAAGTGAGTATAGGATTGTGCAGAGGTTACTTGTGGTATCATACATTCATCGCCACCTACACATTTCATCCAATTGATTCAATACTAAATTTTTATTACAATGAGTGTAAGTATTTTTTTATATTTTTACTTTATTTCTTTCAGGTAATTTATTTTGCCATCATTGGCTATTCGTTCTAACTTTATCTATTCAGGATATTATGGAAGTTGACAACAAAGAGGGAGAGATCGATGAGTCCCTCTACTCCCGTCAGCTTTACGTTTTGGGAGCTGAAGCAATGAAGAAGATGAGCAAATCCAATGTCTTAATTGTTGGTCTTAAAGGTTTAGGTGTCGAAATCGCTAAAAACGTTGCTCTAGCTGGTGTCAAAAGTTTAACCCTTTACGATCCTGCTTTAACTCAACTTTCGGACTTGTCATCACAGTTCTTCCTTAGAGAAGATGATATTGGCAAGAGAAGAGATGAAGCTACTTCCTCTAGATTGGCCGAACTCAACCAATATGTCCCCATTTCCATCTTAGAAGGTAACATTCTAGATGAATCGGTCATAACTCAATTTCAATCTATTGTTCTTACCGAAACTCCTTTAGAAATTCAATACAAGATTAATGAAATTACCCACAAGAACAATATTAGTTTTATTTCAACTGATATCCGTGGTTTATTTGGTAATATCTTTGTCGATTTTGGTACTGATTTTGTTGTTACAGATCTTACCGGCGAAGAGCCCCTTTCCGGTATCGTCTCTGATATCGATAAAGATGGCACTGTTACCGTTCTTGGGGATTCTCGTCATGGTCTTCAAACTGGTGACTATGTCAAGTTCTCTGAAGTTGTTGGTGTTGACAGTCTTAACTCTGGAAAAGCTTACGAAGTTTCCGTTCCGGGTCCCTATGCTTTTAAACTTATTGATGGGCCTGCTGGTTTGGGCGGATATCAAAAAGGTGGTATTTTCACCCAAGTTAAGCAGCCAGTCTCTTTTACTTTCCAGTCTCTCGCTGAACAGGTTGCTAAACCAGAATTTGTAATTTCCGATTTTGCCAAGTTTGACCGTCCTAATTCTTTACACATCGGTTTCCTTGCTCTCCATGCATTCTATAACAAATATGAAAGGCTTCCGCAACCTCATGGAAATGAAGATGCCAATGAAGTTGTACAACTTGCAAAAAATATCAAGGCTGGCAGCACTGATATGGATGAATTCCAATTGGATGAAAAACTTGTTAAAGAACTATCTTATCAAGCAAGAGGTGATATTCCAGCAATGTCTGCCTTCTTTGGTGGTATCGTAGCTCAGGAAGTATTGAAGTCTGTTTCAGGAAAATTCGGTCCTATTAAGCAATGGTTTTATTTTGATTCTTTGGAAAGTTTACCTGCCAACCTAAATAGAACCGAAGAGAACACTTCTCCTATGAATACCCGCTACGACAATCAAATTGCTGTTTTCGGTAAAGAATTTGTACAAAAGGTTCAAAATCTTAAAGTTTTCCTCGTGGGATCAGGTGCAATTGGTTGTGAGATGCTCAAGAATTGGGCTTTAATGGGTCTTGGTGCTGGTCCTCAGGGTCAAATTTTCATTACCGATAATGACTCTATTGAGAAGAGTAACTTGAATCGTCAATTTTTGTTCAGACCTCGAGATGTTGGTAAACAAAAGTCTGACGTCGCTGCAGTTGCTGCTGCTACCATCAATCCTGAGCTCCTCAACAAGATTACAGCTAGACAAGATAAAGTTGGTCCCGAAACTGAAGAGATATTCAACGATGATTTTTGGAAGAATCTTGATATTGTTACCAATGCTCTTGATAATGTTGAGGCTAGAACTTATATTGATCGTCGCTGTGTTTTCTATAAGAAACCTTTACTTGAAAGTGGAACTCTTGGCACCAAAGGTAATATTCAAGTTATTTATCCTTTCCTCACCGAGAGTTATTCTTCAAGTCAAGACCCTCCTGACTCAAGCATTCCTCTGTGTACTTTGAGAAGTTTCCCTAATAAAATTGACCATACTATTGCTTGGGCTAAATCACTTTTCTTGGGTTATTTTAGTGATGCATGTGAGAATGTTAACCTTTACCTTTCTCAGCCTAACTTTGTTCAAACAACCTTGGAGCAGAGTGGAGACCAAAAAACTACTCTAGAAACTATTAAGGATTATCTTGTCGATTCTCGCCCTCTCACTTTTGAGGAATGCATCAAATGGGCTAGATTAGAATTCGAAAAGAAGTTTTCTAATGATATTAAACAGTTACTTTACAATTTCCCCAAGGATGCTGTTACTACAAATGGTGCTCCGTTCTGGACCAGTCCTAAAAGGGCACCTACTCCTTTAGTTTTTGATGTGAATGATGAGAATCATTTTAATTTTATTGTTGCTGCTGCTAATCTTCGTGCTTTTAACTACGGTCTTAAAGGTGGTGCAGATATTGATACGTACAAGTCTGTTCTTGCATCAACTGAGATTCCTGAGTTCAAACCTGCTTCTAACGTTAGAATTCAAGTTGAAGAAAATGAAAATGTTGAATCCAATACCGGTGATGAAACTGATGTTATTCAACGTTTAAAGGAAAGTCTACCTCAACCCTCCACTCTTGCTGGTTTCCGTCTTACTCCTGTTGAGTTTGAGAAGGATGACGACTCCAATCATCATATGGATTTCATTACAGCTGCTTCCAATCTTCGTGCTATTAACTATGAGATCGAACCTGCCGACAGATTGAAGACCAAATTCATTGCTGGTAATATTATTCCTGCCATTGCTACTACTACCGCACTAGTAACTGGTTTGGTTTGCCTCGAACTTTACAAAGCTGTTGATGGTGAGAATAAGACCTTGGAAGATTTCAAGAATGGGTTTATCAATCTTGCCCTACCTTTCTTTGGGTTCTCGGAACCTATATCATCTCCAAAACTCCAATATAACGGTAACCAGACTATTGACAAGATTTGGGGCCGATTTGATATCAACGGTGATCTGACTCTAGGAGAGCTGATTAATCTCTTTGAGAAGGAGCATGGATTGACTATCACTATGATTTCTAGTGGTCAAACATTACTGTATGCTGCTTTTATGCCTAAGCATAAGCCTCGTCTTCAAGGAAAGTTTACAGCAGTATTGGAAACAGTCAGCAAGAAGCCTATTCCTGATCATGCAAAGACTATTATTGTAGAAATATGTGCTGATGATGCCGAAGGAGAAGATGTTGAAGACATTCCTTTCCTTGCCATCCATTTGTAAATATATCTCACTATATTTTAAGGAATATATACTCTAATATACTATTATTTTATTTTATTTTATTTTATTTTATTTTATTTTATTTTATTTTATTTTATTTTATTTTATTTTATTTTATTTTATTTTATTTTATTTTATTTTATTTCATTTAGTCCGTGAAATAACCGTGTTACTGATCTAGAAAACATGGGTTCTCTAACTCAGATACATGCTTGGATATTGAATCATTGAATAAATGTTCATAACTATTTCCATGATTCCGATATAATTTGTTTATATGTATAAATTTGCACTTTTTTACAGAGTTGTGCGTTATATAAATTTGAGTGGGACTCGGAATACGCTAAGGCCTGCGAAGTACAGTCTAAATGACCAAAGTACCACAAATGTATCCACTCAGTATTTTCACTAATGTATGATACCATACTATGTGTACGCATGTAGTTGAGTAAATAAGATTGAAATACTTTAATCCAAAAGCCCCAAAATAAAATAATTTTGTTTTTTATATATTACTTCCATTCTTATAAACCTTGGAACCTACGATCAGAGCCAAAAATTAGTGATAATCCCGTTACAATTATGAAAGTTTCTACTGGTATTTGTTATGCCTTACATGCGGCGGTTGTTAATGCTGCTATTAATCCTATTGAGATTAGAGGGAAACATTTCTATGATTCTGTTACTAAAGAGCCTGTATGTATAGCAGTGAAAATGTTTCTTGTTTGAGATTATCAAACTAACAGCGGGTGTTAGTTTTACTTAAAGGGTATTGACTATCAACCTGGGGGTTCCGCTGGATTCATGGGTTACGCTGACCCTCTTTCGGAAGTCAATACATGTGCTCGTGATATATATCTCTTTCAGCAACTTGGCATTAATGTAAGTGGATGGTGTAAAACATATGATGACTTCGTTGCTAATAATGATTTTAGGCAGTTAGAGTGTACTCAGTAAACCCGGATTTAAATCATAATGGTTGTATGAGCTTGTTAGCCGATGCAGGTATTTATCTAGTTCTTGATGTTAACAGCCCAAGACCAGGAGAAGCACTCAACAGATATGAACCTTGGTCAACCTACAATTCATATTACTTAGAACATGTCATTAAAATTATTCATCAGTTTTCTGGTTATAATAATACGTTAGGATTCTTTGCAGGGAATGAAGTTGTTAATGATGAACTTTCTGCTAGGGAGTCTCCTCATTATTTGAGGGCTATAATTAGAGATATGCATAAATATATGTCTCTTCATTCTCCTCGTACTGTTCCCATTGGCTATTCGGCCGCTGATGATTTGAGATATCGTATATCTCTTGCTAAATATCTTGAATGTGGCGATGAAGAGTCCAGTGTAGATTTTTATGGCGTTAATTCATATCAATGGTGTGGATATCAAACTTTTCATACGAGTGGTTATGACACCTTGGTTTCTGATTATTCTGATTACACACTTCCTATCTTTATGTCTGAGTACGGTTGTAATGCTGTACAACCTCGAATTTTTCAGGAAGTTAAACCTCTTTACTCTTTAGAGATGACAGGTGTTTTTGCTGGAGGTCTCATTTACGAATTTGCACAGGAACAAAACAACTATGGATTGGTAAGCATTGAAAAAGATGGGTCAGCTCGTATCTTGCAAGACTATGTTACCTTGCAAAAGGAATATGGCAATGTTAATGTTTACTACGACTATAGTATGGAAAAAGACATTGTTCGCCCGATAAAGTGCAAGGCTAGTTATACACATCTTACAAACAGTAAGAAATTGCCTGAATCTCCTATTATGCACATTATTGAAGATGGTCTTGATTTGCCTGTAGGAAAATTTGTGGATGTCACACTTAACACCACTATGTATCAGATTTTTGACATACATAATGAGGAAATAATGGATAAGGGTATAATTAAAACTCAGAATTGGAAAAAGCCTATGGAGCATCCTATGCCATACAAAGCTCAAATCGATTATGTGAATCTCCCTAAAACCTCAGATAAAAATGAAAGACTTTTGATAGATGATGACTTGGAATTAAACCAAAATAATGATTATAAGAAAAAACTACTGCATTCTGATGAATCATATTTGTTGAAAAAAGGCCAAAAAACTTCTAGCTCAGTCATTTCCGCAATGCTAGATAAAGTTACAAACAAACTACTTGCAGTTTCAGCAGTTATCGGTGCACAAATAGCAGGAATTGCTTGGTTTGCAATTGTTTAGGTAAAATGTGAACTAGAAAGAAAGGAAATGTTATAGATGTATTAATTAGTAGTTTTTTTTTCCAGTTTAGTACTGTATAATAACAATGCATGTTGTTGAAAACTAAAAGTTCTTATTGAGAAACTACAGAAATATTTTGATCCAATAAAAATAACTATAATAGTGATATACTCTAGCATACATTGATGCAACTGTCTATAGAAACAAAATATGGCAATTAATTTAACCTGATAAAATCTGTCGTCAAATTTTGCTTAATTGATAAAAATTCTAGTGCATATGATATTTGTACATATTTTCCTTATGTTAATTGGTAACAGTTAAACACTTCACAAATTCCGAACTTAAATAAATGGGCTTTGAAAAGTTCTACATAGATTTCACAAGACAAATAGGACTAGTTTAAAACGATGAATCTAAAATATGTTGTCATAAAAAGAAAGAAAGAGACAGTACCGTAGTAGTAACAAACAAGCATAGCACAAGTTGAATTTATGAAGGTGGGCGATAATTTATTTTACTTTCCCTCAGGACAAGTGTATAACAGAAGTCTAAAAAAACGTTCTAAAAATTATACATCATTAGTCAAATCTACATACGTTTAATAAAGGTTCAAGGTAAGCTTGTATATATGATAACTCATATATTTATTGCCTTTTAAAACACTAATTTGCTATTAAAAATAATTGTAGTTTTCATATAATTACCCAATCATTTTTGGAGAATGAAACAATTTATTCACTCGTTTTTTGGGGCCAAGAGTTGTCTAAATGCATATATTTTGGGATCTAAAGATAAAGTTGTTTGGTAAAGGAAAAGCAACATAAAAAATATTGAAAAAAAAAAAAAAAAAAAAAAAAAAACTAGTTGGAAAAAAAAATTATTTTTTTTGCTGTTTCAAAAAGAATAGATGTAGGAAGCATAGACGTGTTTATTTTGAAAGCATTTAATACTTACATATTTGGGCATAAAGCAACTATGTATCTATCTATGTACACATCTAAATTTAACCAGTAAAATATTTGAAGTTAATAAGGAAAAAATATACAAACAGTTGTTTCAGAACTGTACAAAAAAGATAATATATCTTTCATGCAGAATTTCTTGTTTAGTAGTGTTTTGGCTTTTTGAAAGCACATATTTACTTTTCTAATTAAATATGTAGGTTCAATGTTTGTATTAAGGAAGTCAACAACATGCTGGTTGAATTTATTCCTGTTGCATTGATTTTACAATAAATTTTCATGAAACCTGGTTTTACAGTATTGTATGTTTCTTATGTGTAACTGAATTACTTAATTAAATATATCCAAATGTATATAGACCCGCTTTGGCACATATTTTTTAATATTTATCTAATATTTTTTAGTTGTGGAAAAGATATAGAGAGTTTGGTTTAATAAGTATTTGTGCCGTGTAAATATTACACTATAATTATAGTAAGTATTTTCTTTTGTTTAGCTATAGTTACACAGCAAGCACTATTTAATTGGAATGTTGAAAATAGGTGTTTCTACATCTTTCACTCTTGAAATTTATACTCCTTAAATTTACAATATACGTTACAAATAATTATTTTCTAATTTAAGGATATTATTTCATTTATGTTGACAATTAACTTTCAATTCCATATTAACCATTCTGCTTTTTTTCTAAATTGCTTGACAAATAGAACAAGTAAGACCTAACATATTTTTACAAGATTTTATTTTTGATACAATCAGTAATTTTTTTCTATTTAGAACAAAAAGGTTGAGCATTCGAATAATGAAAGCTCTGTTTAAAATTCATTACGGTTCAGAGTTAACGTCCTTATCACCAAACCCACCTCCCCTACCACAAGGTCGAACTCATTCGCCAACATTTAGGACGCCAAACTATCAAAAATGGTCACAGAATGACTTAAATGGCATGGGCGAACCATGTAAACCTAGGCACAACTCAGTGGCTGCTCCAGATTTAAGAAAGTACATTGAAGCCCCATATCAACAAAGAAATCGAAGTATGACAATAGCAATTGGATCAGGAAGTTACAAGAAAAAGTTTCTAGGAGGTCAAAATTATTTAAGAAGAAACTCAAGAGTCATAAGAAACAATTCGATGAGGGCTTCTCAAAGTAACTTATTTGATAAAAGTAGAAGTGCTGGAATTAGAAATAGAAAACACAGGCCTGAGTCTATTGTTGAGTTTAAACATAAACGTACTGGTAGCATATCAAAAACGAAATCTACTAGGAAACAACATGTACAAAGAATTAATCACCGGAAAGAAAATATCTCCGTTCATGGAGACTCTAATAAGAGATATTCAAAATCAATACATAAGACAAATTCAAAAATTTCCTATTCACAGGTCAAATCTCTTCAAACGCACCAGGAGCCAATAACGTTATCTACTGATTCAATTAATCTTCTTGATCCAATATCTCCTGTTTCACCTATTGTACTTCAACATGAAATAAATATTTCACAAAAACAAAAGCATCCAAAGAAATTGACATTACAAAAAGTTGAATCTGTGAAATCGGATGTGCCTGATACACCTCCTATGGAAATAATCTCCCCTATCATAGAAAAAAAACACAAATCTGTAACAAAACCAAAACATACTAATGATCCAGGCACTGAAGAGCATACAAAATTATTTGGAAATTACATTCTTGACACTTTTATCTCGTTGGACACTACCCCAGATTTATCTTCGTCATTTTCAAAATGGTTTATTCCTTCTTCTACATTGGAAATATCAACGGAAAGTGGTGACATTTTAGGCAACAAAACTATTTCTCAAATTTCTATCAGAAATTCTTCTTTGCTTGTTACCAATAAATCAAATAAATCAACTCCGATCAGTCTAAATCCACATATGTACTCCCCAACATCTCCACGAAATTCGAAAATTGACAATATATCATTGCATAGTAAATGCACTGGGTCTATATCTTCAATATTTGACCATAAAAGCGGTAGCAGTCTTTCTTCTACAAATACAATCCCTTCCCTAAATGAAGGAAATTTCAAAAAATTCTGTGTTAATCCTTCACTCAATTCAGACTCTGCAATTCCTTCTTTACTCTACAATGTTTCAAAACCACAAATTGCTTTAGAAAATTCTCATGCTAATTCCATTAACCAACAATCGTGGTCAGTTACAAAATTGCATGAATATGAAAAATTTACTGCAGTTCCACCAAGTTTATGCTACAATAATGATAATTGTGTACAAGATGGTTTATCGCCCAAATCTAATCATACGGCTACTGAGCATACATTGAAATGTCGCATAACTCAACTTTATGAACCAGGAGAAGAAAAAGTAAGAACATCTAGTACACCAACACTTCCTGTTCAAAATACTTTACAACCAATATCATTCAATAAACAAAAGTCTATGGCCAATATTCATGATCATGAGGAAAAGGTAAACAAAACTTTTAAAAGTATGCCTTCAGTATCAACATTTTTAGATGCAAAAAATAAGAAAATAGAATCATTCAAATGTGGTGAATTAAAGGAAGATGGTAAAAGAGGCACAAACAATAAAATATATCTAAATAAACAACTTCCCTGTATTCCGGGGGGAAATTCTGATAATTCCCAGCAAAGAGGAAGGAAAGGAAATGCACCAACAAGCTATTATGAATGGAATTGTATTGACGCTAACTTGAGCAAGATCAACAATAATATCAATAATTGGAGTGATTACCAAGGTCAAACTCTCGATAAGGATTTTAGCACCCAACCATTACGGATCAAACTAAGACCTTCCGTGAAAAATCTACCACATAAAAATAATGAAATGTCTCGGCTGAGAGTTAATATTAAGGACATGGAACAACATAGTCCAGAAACAGTTGGCAAAAATGCAGATAAAAATGGTGGGAAAAGAAGTGTTCATAGAAAAAGCAAAAGCAGAGATTACCTTTCAACTATTCGATCACAGTTTGATTCTCCTGAAAGTCCTACTAGTATTTATAGTGAGGATGGCCAATCTATTAGATATTCAAAGAATACTTATAGTAATAACGAGAGTGGTGTTAAAAGGAATTTGTTATGCAATAGTTATACGGAATTGATTGGTAATAATCCACTTGACAGTGTTTGCGAGACTCAATTGGGAAATAGATTGAGCGTCTTATTCCAATCGTCCAATTCAAAATCAAAAAGCGTTCCATCTCTTTTGCTTGAAGGTACGGATAATATGGATCACCTAAAGGGTTTGGATTTAGGGTGCACAAATGTTATTCATCCTGATTTCTCCAGTCACCTATCCATACCTGGGGTAGCTCATTGGGATTTATCATACCCAGAAGGACCAACTTTCACCAATAGCAGTAATAGTCCTAAGTTTTCCAATGCATGTAAAGGAAACTTATTAAATTCTAGTGGCAGTTTATCCAATTCTTCAAATAACAAACATTTTGGAAGTTTGAGTGAAGGTAACACACCAAAGGAATTTAGAAGTCCATGGACACCAAGTCCACCTCCACGTGAATCGTCCTCTCTTGGAGGGACGCGGACACGATCACCACTAAGTAGTATAAAAGAGAAGGTGAGCTCATTTGACAAGCATCGTAATGCTAGTTTATCTTATAAGATGGGTTTGGCTAGCTTAAACTTGGATGTTGACGGTTTGAGATTAGGATCATCACTTAAAAAGATGCTAATGAAGCCAAGGAAACAGAACAAAGCTGAATATACGTAAGATGTTTTTGATTTCCACATACATATCTACTAGGTACATAGGTAAGTAGGTAATTAAGTACTATATACTCCCATAATCATTTGGTATCACTGCGGTCTCACCCTTTATGACCCTGCTACGCAAAAATTCCACGTTCGGTAACCCCGCAGTTGAACTGGGACACCTGTCAGAACACTCGGAAACTTGTGTTCGTGTACACGGTGATTAGAAGGGGTTCAAACCAAACCCGGGCACCGCAAAATAATAAAGTTTTTTAACCTTTCCCGTTTTCTTCCATTTCCCTTTTTTTTAGCTTTATTTTGCTATGGTGTTTATGTAATTTTAAGCATTTTTGGTATATAACTCATTTTGAATGGTCCTTTTATTTTTACTTCTTTTCTTCTTCTTTTTAAATATCACCACTTTCACATGGTTGATTCTAGTAACAATTTAGTCGTTTATACTCGATTTGTTGGACTTTATTGTGCATAAACTGTGATCACTATTTTAGAACAACATCGCACACATACTAATATCATGGCTTTTTCACGATCAATGAGACCTTTGAAGGCTCATGTCAAGACCATTGGAACATCTTCTGTTTGTTGCAGCAAGGTTATTCTTCAATCTAATATAACGTTTGCAAGAGAATTTGCCTCTGTGCAGAATGAAAAGAGTTCTGGATCAGATCAATCAACTACGGAAAGTACAGAAACTAAACCCACAACTCGCAGAAGAAGAAGAACACTCGTCGATAAGCTAAATCAAGGTCCTTCATTTGAAGATTTTCTCAGTGGAGGTGTCAGTAAAAACGATTCTGTTTCTTCTGATCCAATAGCTAATTCGCAACCCGTGGTACGACCTCGTTTACCGTCTTGGCTAAAAACGAACATTCCACAAGGTAAAAATTATCACAAGTTGAAGGATGATGTGAATGGATTAGGATTACACACTGTGTGTCAAGAAGCTAAGTGCCCAAACATTGGTGAATGTTGGGGAGGTAGTGATAAGAGTAAGGCTACAGCTACCCTTATGCTTATGGGTGATGAATGCACCCGTGGTTGCCGTTTCTGTTCCGTCAAAACTAATCGTAACCCACCACCTTTGGATCCCAACGAACCTGAAAATACTGCTGTCGCCGTTGCCAAATGGGGTCTTGGTTATGTCGTTCTTACCACTGTTGATCGTGATGATTTACCTGATGGAGGAGCTCATCACTTTGCCGATACTGTCAAGAGAATTAAACAAAAAGCACCTCATATTTTAGTCGAGTGTCTTACTGGTGATTTCCGCGGGGATTTGTCAATGACAGAACTCATGGCAAACTCCGGACTAGATGTATTTGCTCATAATGTCGAAACTGTGGAAGCTCTAACACCCTATGTTCGTGACAGACGTGCCACGTTCCAGCAATCCCTTTCAGTTCTTAAACATGCCAAAGAATTTAAGCCAGATCTCATCACTAAAACCTCAATCATGTTAGGATTTGGAGAAACTGATGCCCAAGTAGAAGATACACTTAAACAGCTTAGATCTGTTGGTGTTGATGTTGTTACATTTGGTCAATACATGAGTCCAACGAAGAGACATGTGAAAGTTGTTGAATATGCAAGTCCTGAAAAGTTTGCGTACTGGCAAAAACGTTCAATGGAATTAGGTTTCCTGTACTGTGCAAGTGGTCCTTTGATCAGATCTTCTTATAAGGCAGGTGAGATGTTTATTGAAAATGTATTGAGAAAACGACAAAGAGAAGCTGATGCAGCTCTCAATTCTGCCAATAGTCAAGTAACTACCAACAATGCTCGTTCCTAAGAGCAAAAAAAATTATTGTATCTAAATTTAATTGTAATTAATGATAATAATTAAAAAAAAAAATCTAAATAATGATTCGCGTTTTTTTTGCAACTTCATGTAAGTATATATCTTTAAACTAAAGTTACAAAGTTGTTGGTAATGCATACTGTAAATCAATACAATTGTAACATACGTCAAAATAAATTTAATTTCGCATGCATTTGTATTTTATTGATACAGGCTTATGATATGAAGAGATTAGGGAACGGAAGGAAGAAAAAAATTTGACTAAAAAAAAAAATACCACATATTCTTAGGTAAAAAATTTAAGAAACTAATTGTTCGCTATATTTTGATCTGTGAACAAATGCCCAAAGATATTATCAAACTCCATCAAGAAGTTAACCAACACTGATGCCGAAATATTCAAAGTTGGTGCAAATACAATACCCACATTTCTCAGATTCATTTTATTTTTA